>JAJLRB010001212.1:0-35461 GCA_020976825.1 Odocoileus hemionus | reverse complement strand
CCTGGGGTATATTCTCTGGTTACGGCGGGGATGACCCTTCAACACTCGTGTTGGTCCAGCGAAATCAAGAGTCCTATCTAGTTATGAGGGACACCTTATGAATCTCTTCTAGGCTTGGCAGGGCCAAAGGGACGCTTCTCGATGTGAGGCGGGAGACCAAGTGTCCCTTTCCACTAGCCACAGGGATATTGGGATTCTGTTAATGTTCAAGAGGAGACAGGCATCGTCAGCTTTTGATGCAGTGAACTGTGCCGGCCGCTTGAGGTGTCAAAAGCATGCGAGGCATTCCGTTGAAAGGAGTCGGGGACCTAGGCCTTTCTCTAGGGACTACACAGGGGATTCAGACATCCCTTCACCTTGTGAGATGAAAGAGGAGAGTGTATTCCAGCCACTGAAGGGAACCCCGGCCTCCTTTTGAGTCCGGGCTTATCGGTGTATATTCCACTTTAGGCAGCAAACTCAGGGTCCCTCCCTCACACCTACTGCTGAGAGAAGCCTCCTCTTGAGTGGCTTGTGGATAGTTGGCATATGTCTTGAGTCTAAGCCAGGCAATCAGCTCTCATCTCCAGGCAATTTGGGGTCCACGGAGCATACCTGGAGTTGCTCTTCTGAATTTGATATTCCTCTAGGCTTGGCACGTTGTTCTCGTGGAACCTCTGGTGTTGCCTAAAGGAAGTCAAGCCTCTGGTCGTGTTTGATGTGGATAACGGGATGTCTCTGAAGTCAAGGCTGGGGAATCCTGCCACATCTCGTGTTGATTTGGGGTACATGGAACTCCTTCGCGATGCTGGTGTGACCTCAGGTTCCCTCTCTACTTGTGACAGTGATCTTGCGGACTGTCTTCGGATCCATCAAGGAAGTCGAGGCTCCTTTCAGGTTTCTTGGGTATCACGGGATTGCTTTGCATGCAGTGATGGGGAATCGAGCCTCATCTCGCTTGGGGGGGAAGTCTCAGTGTTTTTCTCGATTGCGGTAGGGTCCTGGGGTATATACTCGAGTTACGGAGGGGATGGCCCTTCAACACTCGTGTTTCCCCAGCGACATCAGGACTCCTGTTGAGTTATGAGGGACACCTCAGGAATCTCTTCGTGGCTTGGCAGGTCCAAAGAGAATTTCTTTAAGGTGAAGCGGGAGAGCAAGCGTCCGTTTCCAGTAGCTCATGTATATGGGAAATTCCTCTTAATCTTCAAGAAGAGTCAGGCATCGTCACCTTTTGAGGAAGTAAACTCTGCGTGCCGCTCGAGGTGTCAAAGTCATTTGAGGCATTCCATCGGAAGTTTTCGGGGACCTAGGGCTTTCTCTATGGACTCCACAGGGGATTCCGTCATCCCTTCAACTTGTGAGATGATAGAGGAGCGTGTATTCATGTCACTGTAAGGAAACCCAGCCTCCTTTCGAGTCAGGGCTTCTCGGTGTATATTCCACTTGAGGCAGCAAACTCAGGGTCCCGCCCTCACACCTACTGCTGAGAGAAGCCTTCTCTTGAGGGGCTTGTGGAAAGTAGGCATCCTTCTTGTGTCTAAGCCAGGCAATCAGCTCTCATCTCCAGGCAATTTGTGGCCCACGGAGCATTTCTCGAGTGGCTCTATGAACTTGGTATTCCTCTAGACTTGGCACGTTGTTTCGGGGAACCTCTGGAGTTGCATAAAGGAAGTCAAGCCACTGTCGTGTTTGATGGGGAACGGGGGATGGTGCTGGAGTCAAGGCAGGGGAATCGGGCCTCATCTCGGTTTTCATGTGGGGTACATGGAGCTCCTTTGCGATGCTTGTGTGACCTCAGGGTCCCTCTCTAATTGTGACAGTGTGTTCTTGCGGATTGTCTGGAGATCCATCAAGCAAGTCGAGGTACTTACATGTTTCATGGGGATCACGGGATTGCTCTGCATGCATTGCAGGGGAATCGGGCCTCATCTCGCTTTGAGAGGGAAAGCCTCATGGTTTTTCTCGAGTTGCGGCGGGGACCTGAGGTATATTATCGAGTTACGGCGTGGATGGCCCTTCAAGAATCGTGATTGTTCAGCGACGTCATGACTCCTGTCCAGTTATGAAGGACACTTCATGAATCTCTTCGAGGCTTGGCAGTGCCAAAGGGATGCTTCTCGAGGCGAGTTGGGAGACCCAGGGTCCCTTTCCAGGAGCCACAGGGATATTGGGATTTCTCTCAATGTTCAAGAGGAGTCAGGCATCGTTACCTTTTGAAGCAGTGAACTCTGCGTGCCGCTCGAGTTGTCAAAGGCATGTGAGGCATTCCGTCGAAAGGAGTCGGGGTCTTAGGGTTTCTCTAGTGACTCCACTGGGGATTCAGACATCCCTTCACCTTGTGAGATGAAAGATGAGCCTGTATTCAAGCCACTGCAAGGAAACCCGGCCTCCTTTAAAGTCAGGGCTTCTCAGTGTATATTCCACTTGAGGCAGAAAACTCAGGGTCCCTCCCTCACACCTACTGATGTGAGAAGCCCCCACTTGAGGGTCTTGTGGAAAGTTGGCATACGTCTTGAGTCTACGCCAGGGCAATCAGCTCTCAATTCCAGGCAATTTGCAGTCCACGGAGCATTCCTCGAGTTGCTCTCCTGAACTCAGTATTCCTCTAGGCTTGTCAGGTTGTTCTCCAGCGGGGAACCTCTAGAGTTGCCTAAAGAAAGTCACGCCACTGTCGTGTTTGCTGCGAATCGGGGGTACAGCTCAGCAGTCAAGTCAAGGGAAGCGGGCCTCATCTCCAGTTGATTTGGGGTACATGCAGCCACTTCGTGATGCTTCTGTGACCTCAGGGTTCCTCTCTACTTGTGACAGTGTTCTTGGGGATTGTCTCGAGATCCAACAAGCAAGTCGAGGCTTCTTACATGTTTCATGCGGATCACGGAATTGTTCTGCATGCATTGAAGGTGAATCGGGCATCATTTCGCTTTGAGGAGGAAGTCTCATGGTTTTTCTCGAGTTGCGGTGCGGACATGGGGTATATTCTCGAGATACGGCGGCAATGGCACTTCAACAGTCGTGTTTCTCCAGCGACGTCAGGACTCCTGTCGAGTTTGAGGGACACTTCAGGAATCTCTTCGAGGCTTGGAGGGCTAAAGGGACGCTTCTCGAGGTGAGGCGGGAGACCCAGGGTCCCTTTCCAGTAGCTCAGGCATGTGGTGATTCCTGACAATGTTCAAGAGGAATCAGGCATCGTCACCTTTTGAAGCAGTGAACTCTGCTTGCCGCTCGAGGTGTCAAAGGCATGTGAGGCATTCCGTCGAAAGGAGTCAGGGACCTAGGGCTTTCTCTAGGGACTCCACAGGGAATTCAGTCATCCCTTCACCATGTGAGATGATAGAGGAGCCTGTATTCAAGTCACTGTAAGGAAACCCAGCCTCCTTTCGAGTCAGGGCTTCTCGGTGTATATTTCACTTGAGGCAGCAAACTCAGGGTCTCTCACTTACACCTACTGATGAGAGAAGCCTTCGCTAGAGGGGCTTGTGGAAAGTAGGCATCCTTCTTGTGTCTAAGCCAGGCAATCAGCTATCATCTCCAGGCAGTTTGGGGTCCACAGAGCATTTCTCGAGTGGCTCTATGAACTTGGTATTCCTCTAGACTTGCCACGTTGTTCTCGGGGAACTTCTGGAGTTGCAAAAAGGAAGTCAAGCCACTGTCGTGTTTGATGGGGAACGGGGGATGGCGCTGGAGTCAAGGCATGGGAATCGGGCCTCATCTCGAGTTGATATGGGGTACATGGAGCTCTTTCGCGATGCTTGTGTGACCTCAGGGTCCCTCTCTAATTGTGACAGTGTTCTTGCGGATTGTCTGGAGATCCATCAAGCAAGTCGAGGTACTTACATGTTTCATGGGTATCATGGGGTTTTCTCTGCATGCATTGCAGCGGAATCGGGCCTCATCTCGCTTTGAGGGGGAAGTGTCATTGTTTTTCTCGAGTTGAGGCGGGGACCTGAGGTATATTATCGAGTTACGGCGGGGATGGCCCTTTAAGAATCCTGATTGTCCAGGGACGTCATGTCTCCTGTCCAGTTATGAAGGACACTTCAGGAATCTCTTCGAGGCTTGGGAGGGCCAAGGGGATGCTTCTCGAGGTGAGTTGGGAGACCCAGGGTCCCTTCCAGGAGCCACAGTGATATTGGCATTTCTCTCAATGTTCAAGAGCAGTCAGGCTTCGTCACCTTTTGAAGCAGTGAACTCTGCGTGCCGCTCGAGGTGTCAAAGGCATGTGAGGCATTCCGACAAAGGAGTCGGGGACTTAGGGTTTCTCTAGTGACTCCTCTTGGGATTCAGACATCCCTTCACCTTGTGAGATGAAAGATGAGCCTGTATTCAAGCCACTGCAAGGAAACCCGGCCTCCTTTAAAGTCAGGGCTTCTCGGTGTGTATTCCACTTGAGGCAGAAAACTCAGGGTCCCTCCCTCACACCTACTGATGTGAGAGAAGCCCCCACTTGAGGGGCTTGTGGAAATTTGGCATACGTCTTGAGTCCATGCCAGGCAATCAGCTCTCCATTCCAGGCAAATTGTGGTGCACGTAGCATTCCTCAGGTTGCTCTGCTGAACTCGGTATTCCTCTACGCTTGGCAGGTTGTTCTCGGGGAACCTCTAGAGTTGCCTAAAGAAAGTCACGCCACTGGTCATGTTTGCTGTGAATCGCGGTATGGCTCAGCACTCAAGTCAGGGAAGCGGGGCTCATCTCAAGTTGATTTGGGGTGCATGGAGCCACTTCGTGATGCTTGTGTGCCCTCAGGGTTCCTCTCTACTTGTGACAGTGTTTCTTGTGGATTGTCTTGAGATCCAACAAGCAAGTCGAGGCTTCTTACATGTTTCATGCAGATCACGGGTTTGCTCTGCATGCATTGAAAGGGAATTGGGCATCAATTCTCTTTGAGACGGAAGTCTCATGGTTTTTCTTGAGTTGCGGTGGGGACCTTGGGTATATTCTCGAGTTACGGCGGGGATGTCCCTTCAACACTCGTGTTGGTCCAGCGATGTCAGGACTCCTATCTAGTTATGAGGGACACCTTATGAATCTCTTCTAGGCTTGGCAGGGCCACAGGGACGCTTCTTTGATGTGAGGCGGGAAACCAAGGGTCCCTTTCCAGTAGCCACAGGGATATTGGGATTCCTGTTAATGTTCAAGAGGAGTTAGGCATCGTCAGCTTTTGATGCAGTGAACTGTGCGGGCCGCTCGAGGTGTCAAAAGCATGCGAGGCATTCCGTTGAAAGGAGTCGGGGACCTAGGCCTTTCTCTAAGGACTCCACAGGGGATTCAGACATCCCTTCACCTTGTGAGATGAAAGAGGAGCCTGTATTCCAGCCACTGCAAGGAAACCCGGCCTCCTTTCGAGTCAGGGCTTCTCGGTATATATTCCACTTGAGGCAGCAAACTCAGGGTCCCTCCCTCACACCTACTGCTGAGAGAAGCCTCCTCTTGAGTGGCTTGCAGATACTTGGCATATGTCTTGAGTCTAAGCCAGGCAATCATCTCTCATCTCCAGGCAATTTGGGGTCCACGGAGCATACCTGGAGTTGCTCTTCTGAATTTGGTATTCCTCTAGGCTTGGCACGTTGCTCTCGTGGAACCTCTGGTGTTGCCTAAAGGAAGTCAAGCCACTGGTCGTGTTTGATGTGGATTAGGGGATGGCTCTGAAGTCAAGGCTGGGGAATCCTGCCGCATCTCGTGTTGATTTGGGGTACATGGAACTCCTTCGCGATGCTGGTGTGACCTCAGGTTCCCTCTCTACTTGTGACAGTGATCTTGCGGACTGTCTTTGGATCCATCAAGCAAGTCGAGGCTCCTTACAGGTTTCTTGGGTATCACGGGATTGCTTTGCATGTAGTGATGGGGAATCGGGCCTCATCTCGCTTTGGGGGGGAAGTCTCATGGTTTTTCTCGAGTTGTGGTGAGGTCCTAGGGTATATACTCGAGTTACGGAGGGGATGGCCCTTCAACACTCGTGTTTCCCCAGCGACGTCAGGGCTCCTGTCCAGTTCCGAAGGACACCTCAGGAATCTCTTCGAGGCTTGGCAGGGCCTACGAGACTCTCTTTGAGGTGAGGCGGGAGACCCAGGGTTCCCTTCCAGTAGCTCATGTATATGAGGATTCCTCTCAGTGTTCAAGAGGAGTCAGGCATCGTCACATTTTAAGGAAGTAAACTCTGCGTGCCGCTCCAAGTGTCAAAGGCATGTGAGGCATTTCATCGAAAGGTTTCGGGGACCTAGGCCTTTCTCTATTGACTCCACAGGGGATTCATACATCCCTTCACCTTGTGAGATGATAGAGGAGCCTGTATTCTAGTCACTGTAAGGAAACCCATCCTCCTTTTTAGTCAGGGCTTCTCGGTGTATATTCCACTTGAGGCAGCTAACTCAGGGTTCCGCACTCACACCTACTGCTGAGAGAATCCTTCTCTTGAGGGGCGTGTGGAAAGTAGGCATCCTCTTGAGTCTAAGCCAAGCAATCAGCTCTCATCTCCAGACAATTTTGGGTCCAAGGAGCATTCTTTGTGTGGCGCTTTGAACTTGATATTCCTTTAGACTTGGCACGTTTTTCGCGGGGAAACTCTGGAGTTGCCTAAAGAAAGTCAAACCACAGGTCTTGTTTGATGTAGAACGCGGGATGGCTCTCGAGTCAAGACAGGGGAATCGGGCCTCATCTCGAGTTGATTTGTGGTACATGGAGCTCCTTCCTGATGCTGGTGTGACCTCAGGGTCCCTCTGTACTTGTGACAGTGTTCTTTCGGATTGTCTCGACATCCATCAAGCAAGTAGAGGCTCCTTACAAGTTTCATGGGGATCACGGGATTGCGCTGCATGCAGTGCCAGAGAATGGTGCCTTATCTCGCTTTGAGGGGAAAGTCTCATGGTTTTTCTCGAGTTGCCTTGCGGACCTGGGTATATTCTCGAGATACGGCGGGGATGGCACTTCAAAAGTCGTGTTTCTCCTGCGACGTCAGGACTCCTGTCGAGTTACGAGGGACACATCAGGAATCTCTTCGAGGTTTGGCAGGGCCGAAGGGACGCTTCTCGAGGTGAGTCGGGAGACCAAGGGACCCTTTCCAGTAGCTCAGGTATATGGGGATTCCTGTCAATGTTCAAGAGTAGTCAGGCATCGTCACCTTTTGAAGCAGTGAAATCTGCGTGCCGCTCGAGGTGTCAAAGGCATGTGAGGCATCCCGTCGAAAGGATTCGGGGACCTAGGGCTTTCTCTAGGAACTCCACAGGGGATTCAGTCATCCCTTCACCTTGTGAGATGATAGAGGAGCCTGTATTCAAGTCACTGTAAGGAAACACAGTCTCCTTTCCAGTCAGGGCTTTTCGGTGTATATTCCACTTGAGGCAGCAAATTCAGGGTACCTCCCTAACACCTACTGATGAGAGAAGCCTTCGCTAGAGGGGCTTGTGGAAAGTAGGCATCCTTCTTTTGTCTAAGCCAAGCAATCAGCTCTCATCTCCAGGGCGTTTGGGGTCCACGGAGCATTTCTCGATTGGCTCTATGAACTTGGTATTCCTCTAGACTTGGCAGGTTGTTCTAGGGGAACCTCTGGAGTTGCATAAAGGAAGTCAAGCCACTGTCTTGTTTGATGGGGAACGGGGGATGGCGCTGGAGTCAAGGCAGGGGAATCGGGCCTCATCTCGGTTTGATGTGGGGTACATGGTGCTCCTTCGCGATGCTTGTGTGACCTCAGGGTTCCTCTCTACTTGTGACAGTGTTCTTGGGGATTGTCTCGAGATCCAACAAGGAAGTCGAGGCTTCTTACATTTTTCATGCGGATCACGGGATTGCTCTGCATGCATTGAAGAAGAATCGGGCATCATTTCGCTTTGAGGGGGAAGTCTCACGGTTTTTCTCGAGTTGCGGCGGGGACCTGGGGTATATTCTCGAGTTACGGCGAGGATGTCCCTTCAACACTCGTGTTGGTCCAGCGACGTCAGGACTCCTATCTAGTTATGAGGGACACCTTATGAATCTCTTCTAGGATTGGCAGGGCCACAGGGACGCTTCTCGAGGAAAGGCGGGAGACCAAGGGTCCCTTTCCAGTAGCCACAGGGATATTGGGTTTCCTGTTAATGTTCAAGAAGTGTCAGGCATCGTCAGCTTTTGATGCAGTGAACTGTGCGGGCCGCTCAAGGTGTCAAAAGCATGCGAGGCATTCCGTTGAAAGGAGTCGGGGACCTAGGCCTTTCTCTAGGGACTCCACAGGGGATTCAGACATCCCTTCACCTCGTGAGATGAAAGAGGAGCCTGTATTCCAGCCACTGCAAGGAAACCCGGCCTCCTTTCGAGTCAGGGCTTCTCGGTGTATATTCCACTTGAGGCAGCAAACTCAGGGTCCCTCCCTCACACCTACTGCTGAGAGAAGCCTCCTCTTGAGTGGCTTGTGGATACTTGGCATATGTCTTGAGTCTAAGCCAGGCAATCAGTTCTCATATCCAGGCAATTTGGGGTCCACGGAGCATACCTGGAGTTGCTCTTCTGAATTTGGTATTCCTCTAGGCTTGGCACGTGGTTCTCGGGGAACCTCTGGAGTTTCCTAAAGGAAGTCAAGCCACTGGTAGTGTTTGATGTGGATCGGGGGATGGCTCTGGTATCAAGGCAGGGGAATCCTGACTCATCTCGATTTCATTTTGGGTACATGAAACTCCCTCGCGATGCTGGTGTGACCTCAGCTTCCCTCTCTACTTGTGACAGTGATCTTGCGGTCTGTCTCGAGATCCATCAAGCAAGTCGAGGCTCCTTACATGTTTCATGGGTATCACGGGATTGCTTTGCATGCAGTGATGGGGAATCGGTCCTCATCTCGCTTTGGGGGGGAAGTCTCATGGTTTTTGTCCAGTTGCGGCACGGACCTGGGGTATATACTCGAGTTACGGAGGGGTTGGCCCTTCAACACTCGTGTTTCCCCAGCGACGTCAGGACTCTTGTCGAGTTACGAGGGATACCTCAGGAATCTCTTCGAGGCTTGGCAGGATCAAAGGGACTCTCCTTGAGGTGAGGCGGGATACCCAGGGTCCCTTTCCAGTAGCTCAGGGATATGGGGATTCCTCTCAATGTCCAAGAGGAGTCAGGCATCATCACCTTTTGACGAAGTGAACTCTGCGTGCCGCTCGAGGTGTCAAAGGAATGTGAGGCATTCCATCGAAAGGAGTCGGGGACCTAGGCCTATTTCTATGGACTCCCCAGGGTATACCTAGATCCCTTCAACTTGTGAGATGATACAGGATCCTGTATTCAAGCCACTGAAAGGAAACCCGGCCTCCTTTTGAGTCAGGGCTTCTCGGCGTATATTCCAATTGATGCAACAAATTCAGGGTCCCTCCCTCACAACTACTTCTGAGAGAGGTCTCTTTGAGGGGCTAGTGGAAAGTTGACATACGTCTTGAGTCTAAGCCAGGCCATCAACTCTCATCTCCAGGCAATTTGGGGTCCACTGAGCATACCTGGAGTTGCTCTGCTGAACTTGGTATTCCTCTAGGCTTGGCACGTTGTTCTCGGGGAACCTCTGGAGTTTCCTAAAAGAAGTCAAGCCACTGGTCGTGTTTTATGGGGAACATTGGATGGCTCTGGAGTCAAGGCAGGGGAATCCTGCGTCTTATCGAGTTGATTTTGGGTACATGGAACTCCTTCGGGATGCTGGTGTGACCTCAGGTTCCCTCTCTACTTGTGACAGTGATCTTGCGGACTCTCTCGAGATCCATCAAGCAAGTCGATGCTCCTTACATGTTTCATGGTGATCAAGGGATTGCTCTGCATGCAGTGCAGGGGAATCGGGCCTAATCTCGCTTTGATGGGGGAAGTGTCATGGTTTTCCTCGAGTTGCGGCGGGAACCTGAGGTATATACTCGAGTTACGGCAGGGATGGCCCTTCAACATTCCTGTTTTCCCAGCAACGTCAGGACTCCTGTCGAGTTACGAGGGACACCTCAGGAATATCTTCGAGGCTTGGCAGGGCCAAAGGGATGCTTCTCGAGGTAATGCGGGAGATCCAGTGTCCCTTTCCAGTAGCCACAGAGATATTGAGATTCCTGTCAATGTTCAAGAGGAGTCAGGCATCGTCACCTTTTGAAGCAGTGAACTCTGCGTGCGGCTCGAGGTGTCAAAAGCATGTGAGTCATTCCGTCGAAAGGAGTTGGGGACCAAGGGCTTTCTCTAGGGACTCCACTGGGGATTCAGACATCCCTTCACCTTGTGAGATGAAAGATGAGCCTGTATTCAAGCCACTGTAAGGAAAACCAGCATCCTTTCGAGTCAGGGCTTCTCAGTGTATTTTCCACTTGATGCAGCAAGCTCAGGGTCCCTCCCTCACTCCTACTGCTGAGAGCAGCCTCCCCTTGAGGGCTTGTGGAAAGTATGAGTCCTTCTTGAGTCTAAGCCAGGCAATCAGCTCTCATCTCCAGGCAATTTGTGGTCCAAGGAACATTCCTCGAGTTGCTCTGCTGAACTTGGTATTTCTCTAGGCTTGGCACATTTTTCTCTGGGAAGCTCTGGAGATGCCTAAAGGAAGTCAAACCACTAGTCGTGCTTGATGTGGAACGCGAGATGGCTCTCGAGTCAAGGCAGGGGAATCGGGCCTCATATTGTGTTGATTTGTAGTACATGGAGCTCCTTTGCCATGCTGGTGTGACCTCAGGGTCCCTCTGTACTTGTGACAGTGTTCTTGCGGATTGTCTCGAGATCCATCAAACAAGTAGAGGCTCCTTACATGTTTCATGGGGATCACGGGATTGCTCTGCATGCAGTGCCAGAGAATGGTGCCTCATCTCGCTTTGAGGGGAAAGTCTCATGGTTTCTCTCGAGTTGCGGTGCGGACCTGGGTTATATTCTCGAGATACGGCGGGGATGGCACTTCAACAGTCGTGTTTCTCCAGCGACGTCAGGACTCCTGTCAAGTTACGAGGGATCCCTCAGGAATATCTTCGAGGCTTTGCAGGGCCAAAGGGACGCTTATCGAGGTTAGGCGGGGGACCAAGGGACCCTTTCCAGTAGCTCAGGGATATGGGGATTCCTGTCAATGATCAAGAGGGGTCAGGTATCATCACCTTTTGAAGCAGTGAACTCTGCGTGCCGCTCAAGGTGTCAAAGGCATGTGAGGCATTCCGTCGAAAGGAGTCGGGGACCTAGGACTTTCTCTAGGGACTCCACAGGGGATTCAGTCATCCCTTCACCTGGTGAGATGAAAATAGGAGCCTGTATTCAAGTCACTGTAAGGAAACCCAGCCTCCTTTCGAGTCAGGGCTTCTCGGTGTATATTCCACTTGAGGCAGCAAACTCAGGGTCCCTCCCTCACACCTCCTGCTGAGAGAAGCCTTCCCTAGAGGGGCTTGTGGAAAGTAGGCATTCTTCTTGTTTCTAAGCCAGGCAATCAGCTCTCATCTCCAGGAAATTTGGGTTCCACGAAGCATTTCTCGAGTGGCTTTAAGATCTTAGTATCCCTCTGGACTTGGCACGTTGTTCTCGGGAACCTCTTTAGTTGCATAAAGGAAGTCAAGCCACTGTCCTGTTCGATGGGGAATGGGGGATGGCTCTGGAGTCAAGGCAGGGGAAGCGGGCCTCATCTCGAGTTGATGTGGGGTACATGAAGCTCCTTCGTGGTGCTTGTGTGACCTCAGGGTCCCTCTCTAATTGTGACAGTGTTCTTGCGGATTGTCTGGAGATCCATCAAGCAATTCGAGGTCCTTACATGTTTCATGGGGATCACGGGATTGCTCTGCATGCATTGCAGGGGAATCGGGCCTCATCTCGCTTTGAGGGGAAAGTCTCATTGTTTTTCTCGAGTTGCGGCGGGAACCAGGGGTATATTATCGAGTTATGGTGGGGATGGCCCTTCAAGAATCGTGATTGTGCAGCGACGTCATGACTCCTGTCTAGTTATGAAGGACACCTCAGGAATCTCTTCGAGGCTTGGTAGGGCCAAAGGGACGCTTCTCCAGGTGAGGAGGGAGACCCAGTGTCCCTTTCCAGTAGCCACAGGGATATTAGGATTCCTCTCAATGTTCAAGAGGAGTCAGCCATCGTCACCTTTTGAAGCAGTGAACTCTGCGTGCCTCTCGAGGTGTCAAAGGCATGTGAGGCATTCCATCTAAAGGAGTCAGGGACTTAGTGTTTCTCTAGTGACTCCACTGGGGATTCGGACATCCCTTCACCTTGTGAGATGAAAGATGAGCCTGTATTCAAGCCACTGCAAGGAAACCCGGCCTCCTTTAAAGTCAGGGTTTTTCGGTGTATATTCCACTTGAGGCATAAAACTCAGGGTCCCTCCCTCACACCTACTGATAAGAGAAGCCCCCCCACTGAGGGGCATGTGGAAAGTTGGCATATGTCTTGGGTCTAAGCCAGGCAATCAGCTCTCATTTCCAGGCAATTTGCGGTCCACGGAGCATTCCTCATGTTGCTCTGCTGAACTTGGTATTCCTCTAGGCTTGGCAGGTTGTTATCGGGGAACCTCTAGAGTTACCTAAAGAAAGTCAAGCCACTGGTCGTGTTTGGTGGGAATCGGCGTATGGCTCAGGAGTCAAATCAAGGGAAGCGGGCCTCATCTCAAGTTGATTTGGGGTACATGGAGCCCCTTCGTAATGCTTGTGTGACCTGAGGGTTCCTCTCTACTTGTGACAGTGTTCTTGGGGATTGTCTCGAGATCCATCAAGCACGTCGCGGCTTCTTACATGTTTCATGCGAATCACGGGATTGGTCTGCATGCATTAAAGGGGAATCAGGCCTCATCTCGCTTTGGGCGGGAAGTCTCATGTTTTTTCTTGAGTTGCGGTGGGGACCTGGGCTTCATACTCGAGTTACGGAGGGGATGGCCCTTCAACACTCGTGCTTTCCCAGCGACGTCAGGACTCCTGTTGAGTTACGAGGGACACCTCAGGAATCTCTTCGAGGGTTGGCAGGGCCAAAGGGACTCTTCTTGAGGTGAGGCCGGAGACGCTGGGTCCCTTTCCAGTAGTTCACGGATATGGGGATTCCTCTCAATGTTCAAAAGGAGTCAGGCATCGTCACTTTTTGACGAAGTGAACTCTGCGTGCCGCTCGAGGTGTCAAAGGCATGTGAGGCATTCCATCGAAAGGAGTCGGGGAGCTAGGCCTATTTCTATGGACTCAACAGGGGATTCAAACGTCCCTTCACCTTGTGAGATGATAGAGGAGCCTGTATTCAAGTCACTGTAAGGAAACCCAGCCTCATTTCTAGTCACGGCTTCTCGGTGTATATTCCACTTGAGGCAGCAAACTCAGGGTCCCTCCCTCACAACTACTGTTGAGAGAAGCCATCTCTTGAGGGGATTTTGGAAAGTAGGCATCCTTCTTGAGTCTAACCCAGGCAATCAGCTCTCATCTCCAGGCAATTTGGGGTCCACGGAGCATTCCTCCATTGGCTCTATGAACTTGGTATTTCTCTAGACTTGGCACGTTTTTCTCAGGGAACCTCTGGAGTTGCCTAAAGGAAGTCAAGCCACTGTCGTGTTTGATGTGGAACGCGGAATGGCTCTGGAGTCAAGGCACGGGTATCGGGCCTCATCTAGATTTGATTTGGGGCACATGGAGCTCCTTCGTGATGCTGGTGTAACCTCAGGGTCGCTCTGTACTTGTGACAGTGTTCTTGCGGATTGTCTCGAGATCCATCAGGCAAGTCGAGGCTCCTTACATGTTTCATGTGTATCACGGGATTGCTCTGCATGCAGTGCAGGAGAGTCGTGCCTCATCTCGCTTTGAGGGGAAAGTCTCATGGTTTTTTTACAGTTGCGATGGAGACATGGGTTATATTCTCGAGATACGGCGGGGATGGCACTTCAACACTCGTGTTTCTCCAGCGACGTCAGGACTCCTGTCGAGTTATGAGGGATACATCCGGTATCTCTTTGAGGCTTGGCAGGGCCAAAGGGACGCTTCTCGATGTGAGGCGGGAGACACAGGGTGCCTTTCCAGTAGCCACGGGTATATTGGGATTCCTGTCAATGTTCAAGAGGAGTCAGGCATCGTCACATTTTGAAGCAGTGAACTCTGCGTGCCGCTCGAGGTGTCAAATGCATGTGAGGCATTCCGACGAAAAGAGTCGGGGTCCTAGGGATTTTTCTAGGGACTCCACTGGGGATTCAGACATCCCTTCACCTTGTGAAATGAACGAGGAGCCTGTATTCAAGCCACTGCAAGGAAACCCATCCTCGTTTCGAGTCAGGGCTTCTCGGTGTATATTTCACTTGAGGCAGCAATCTCAGAGTCCCTCCCTCACACCTACTGCTGAGAGAAGGCTCCTCTTGAGTGGCTGATGGATAGTTGGCATACATCTTTAGTCTATGCCAGGCAATCAGCTCTTATCTCCAGGCAATTTGGGGTCTAAAGAGCATACCTGGAGTTGCTCTTCTTAACTTGGTATTCCTCTAGGCTTGGCACGTTGTTCTCGGGGAACCTCTGGAGTTTCCTAAAGAAAGTCAAGCCACTGGTCCTGTTTGATGTGGATCGGGGGATGGCTCTGGAGTCAAGGCAGGGGAATCCTGCCTCATCTCAATTTGATTTTGGGTACATGAAACTCCTTCGCGATGCTGGTGTGACCTCAGCTTCCCTCTCTACTTGTGACAGTGATCTTGCGGTCTGTCTCGAGATCCATCAAGCAAGTCGAGGCTCCTTACATGTTTCATGGGTATCACGGGGATTGCTTTGCATGCAGTGATGGGGAATCGGGCCTCATCTCGCTTTGGGGGGGAAGTCTCATGGTTTTTTTTTGTCCAGTTGCGGCGGGGACCTGGTGTATATACTCGAGTTACGGAGGGGATGGCCCTTCAACACGCGTGTTTCCCCAGCGACGTCAGGACTCTTTTCGAGTTACGAGGGACACGTCAGGAATCTCTTCGAGGCTTAGCAGGGTCAAAGGGACTCTCCTTGAGGTGAGGTGGGAGACCCAGGGTCCCTTTCCAGTAGCTCAGGGATATGGGGATTCCTCTCAATGTCCAAGAGGAGTCAGGCGTCATCACCTTTTGACGAAGTGAACTCTGCGTGCCGCTCGAGGTGTCAAAGGCATGTGAGGCATTCCATCGAAAGGAATCGGGGACCTAGGCCTATTTCTATGGACTCCACAGGGGATTCATACATTCCTTCAACTTGTGAGATGATACAGGATCCTGTATTCAAATCACTGTAAGGAAACCCAGCCTCCTTTCGAGTCAGGGCTTCTCGGTGTATGTTCCACTTGAGGCAGCAAACTCAGGGTCCCTCCCTCACACCTACTGCTGAGAGAAGCCTCCTCTTTAGGGGCTTGTGGAAAGTAGGCATCCTTCTTGAGTCTAAGCCAGGAAATCAGCTCTCATCTCCAGGCAATTTGTGGTCCACGGATCACTCCTCGAATGGCTCTATGAACTTGGTATTCCTCTAGACTTGGCACGTTTTTCTTGGGGAACCTCTGGAGTTGCCTAAAGGAAGCCAAGCCAGTGTCGTGTTTGATGTGGAACGTGGGATGGCTCTGGAGTCAAGCCAGTGGTATTGGGACTTATCTCGAGTTTATGGGGGCACGTGGAGCTCCTTCCAATGCTGTTGTAAACTCAGAGTCCCTCGGTACTTGTGACAGTTTTCTTGAGGATTGTCTCGAGATACATCAGGCAAGTGGAGGCTCCTAACATGTTTCTCCGGGGTCACGGGATTGCTCTGCATGCAGTGCAGGAGAGTCATTCCTCATCTCGCTTTGAGGGGGAAGTCTCATGGTTATTTTCGAGTTGCGGTGCGAACCTGGGGTGTATTCTCGAGATCCGGAGGGGATGGCCCTTCAACACTCGTGTTTGTCCAGTGACGTCAGGACTCCTGTCTAGTTATGAGGGAAACCTCAGGAATCTCTTCGAGGCTTGGTATGACCAAAGGGTCGGTTCTCAAAGTGAGGTGGGAGACCCAGGGTCCCTTTGCATTAGCCACATGGATATTGGGATTCTTGTCAATGTTCAAGAGAAGTCAGGCATCGTCAGCTTTTGAAGCAGTGAACTCTGCGTGCCGCTCGAGATGTCAAAGGCCTGTGAGGCATTCACTTGAAAGTAGTCGGTTACATAGGCCTTTCTGTAGTGACTCCACATCGGACTCAGACAACTGTTCACCTTGTGAGATGAAAGAGTAGCCTGTATTCAAGCCACTGAAAGGAAACCCGGCCTCCTTTTGAGTCAGGGCTTCTTGGTGTATATTCCAACTGAGGCAACAAATTCAGGGTCCCTCCCTCACAACTACTGCTGAGAGAGGCCTCTTTGAGGGGCTAGTGGAAAGTTGACATACGTCTTGAGTCTAAGCCAGGCCATCAACTCTCATCTCCAGGCAATTTGGGGTCCACTGAGCATACCTGGTGTTGCTCTGCTGAACTTGGTATTCCTCTAGGCTTGGCACGTTGTTCTCGGGGAACCTCTGGAGTTTCCTAAAAGAAGTCAAGCCTCTGGTCGTGTTTGATGGGGAACAGGGGATGGCTCTGGAGTCAAGGCAGGTGAATCCTGCGTCTTATCAAGTTGATTTTGGGTACATGGAACTCCTTCGGGATGCTGATGTGACCTCAGGTTCCCTCTCTACTTGTGACAGTGATCTTGCGGACTGTCTCGAGATCCATCAAGCATGTCGAGGGTCCTTACATGTTTCCTGGTGATCAAGGGATTTCTCTGCATGCAGTGCAGGGGAATCGGGCCTAATCTCGCTTTGATGGGGAAATGTCATGGTTTTTCTCGAGTTGCGGCGGGGACCTGAGGTATATATTCGAGTTACGGCAGGGATGGCACTTCAACACTCCTGTTTTCCCAGCAACGTCAGGACTCCTGTCGAGTTACGAGGGACACCTCAGGAATATCTTCGAAGCTTGGCAGGGCCAAAGGGATGCTTCTCGAGGTAACGCGGGAGACCCAGTGTCCCTTTCCAGTAGCCACAGGGATATTGAGATTCCTGTCAATGTTCAAGAGGAGTCAGGCATCGTCACCTTTTGAAGCAGTGAACTCTGCATGCGGCTCGAGGTGTCAAAAGCATGTGAGTCATTCCGTCGAAAGGAGTCGGGAAACTAGGGCTTTCTCTAGGGACTCCACTGGGGATTCAGACATCCCTTCACCTAGTGAGATGAAAGATGAGCCTATATTCAAGCCACTGTAAGGAAACCCAGCATCCTTTCGAGTCAGGGCTTCTCAGTGTATATTCCACTTGAGGCAGCAAGCTCAGCGTCCCTCCCTCACACCTACTGCTGAGAGCAGCCTCCCCTTGAGGGGCTTGTGGAAAGTAGGAGTCCTTCTTGAGACTAAGCCAGGCAATCAGCTCTCATCTCCAGGCAATTTGTGGTCCAAGGAACATTCCTCGAGTTGCTCTGCTGAACTTGGTATTTCTCTAGGCTTGGCACGTTGTTCTCTGGGAAGCTCTGGAGATGCCTAAAGGAAGTCAAACCACTGGTCGTGCTTGATGTGGAACGCGAGATGGCTCTCGAGTCAAGGCAGGGGAATCGGGCCTCATATTGTGTTGATTTGTAGTACATGGAGCTCCTTTCCCATGCTGGTGTGACCTCAGGGTCCCTCTGTACTTGTGACAGTGTTCTTGCGGATTGTCTCGAGATCCATCAAGCAAGTCGAGGGTCCTTACATGTTTCATGGTGATCAAGGGATTGCTCTGCATGCAGTTCAGGGGAATCGGGCCTCATCTCGCTTTGAGGGGGAAGTCTCATTGTTTTTCTCGAGTTGTGGCGGGGACCAGGGTTATATTATGGAGCTATGGCGTGGATAGCCCTTCTAGAATCGTATTTGTGCAGCGACGTCATGACTCCTGTCTAGTTATGAAGGACAGCTCATGAATCTCTTTGAGGCTTGGCAGGGCCACAGGGACGCTTCTCCAGGTGAGGCGCGAGACCCAGCGTCCCTTTCCAGTTGCCACAGGGATATTGGGATTCCTCCCAATGTTCAAGAAGAGTCATGCATCGTCACCTTTTGAAGCAGTGAACTCTGCGTGCTTTTCAAGGTGTCAAAGGCATGTGAGGCATTTCATCGAAAGGAGTCGGGGACTTAGGGTTTCTCTAGTGACTCCACTGGGGATTCGGACATCCCTTCACCTTGTGAGATGAAAGATGAGCCTGTATTCAAGCCACTGCAAGGAAACCCAGCCTCCTTTAAAGTCAGGGCTTCTCGGTGTATATTCCACTTGAGGAAGCAAACTCAGGGTCCCTCCCTCAAACCTACTGATGAGAAAATCCCCTCCTTGAGGGGCTTGTGGATAGTTGGCATATGTCTTGGGTCTAAGCCAGGCAATCAGCTCTCAATTCCAGGCAATTTGCGGTCCACGGAGCATTCCTCATGTTGCTCTGCTGAACTTGGTATTCCTCTAGGCTTGGCAGGTTGTTCCCGGGGCACCTCTAGAGTTACCTAAAGAAAGTCAAGCCACTGGTCGTGTTTGCTGGGAATCGTGGTACAGCTCAGGAGTCAAATCATGGGAAGCGGCCTCATCTCAATTTGATTTGGGGTACATAGAGCCCCTTCATGGTGCTAGTGTGACCTGAAGGTTCTTCTCTACTTGTTACAGTGTTCTTGGGGATTGTCTCGAGATCCATCAAGCAAGTCGAGACTTCTTACATGTTTCATGCGAATCACGGGATTGGTCGGCATGCATTGAAGGTGAATTGGGGCTCCTCTCACTTTGTTCTGGAAGTCTCATATTTTTTCTTGAGTTGCGGCCGGGACCTGGTGTATATACTCGAGTTACGGAGGGGATGGCCCTTCAACACTCGTGTTTCCCCAGGGACGTCAGGACTCCTGTCGAGTTAGGAGGGACACCTCAGGAATCTCTTCGAGCCTTGACAGGGCCAAAGGGACTCTTCTTGAGGTGAGGCGGGAGACCCATCGTCCCTTTCCAGTAGCTCAGTGATATGGGGATTAATCTCAATGTTCAAGAGGAGTCAGGCATCGTCACCTTTTGACGAAGTGAACTCTGCGTGCCGCTCGAGGTGTCAAAGGCATGTGAGGCATTCCATCGAATGGATTCGGGGACATAGGCTTATTTCTATGGACTCCACAGGGGATTCAGTCATCCCTTCACCTTGTGAGATGATAGAGGAGCCTGTATTCAAGTCACTGTAAGGAAACCCAGCCTCCTTTCGAGTCAGGGCTTCTCGGTGTATATTCCACTTGAGGCAGCCAACTCAGGGTCCCTCCCTCAAACCTACTACTGAGAGAAGCCTTCACTAGAAGGGCTTGTGGAAAGTAGGCATCCTTCTTGTTTCTAAGCAGGCAATCAGCTCTCATCTCCAGGCAATTTGGGTTCCACGAAGCATTTCTCGAGTGACTATATGAACTTAGTATTCCTCTAGACTTTGCACGTTTTTCTTGGGGAACCTCTTTAGTTGCATAAAGGAAGTCAAGCCACTCTCCTGTTCGATGGGGAACGGGGGATGTCGCTGAAGTCAAGGCAGGGGAATCGGGCCTCATCTCGAGTTGATGTGGGGTACATGGAGCTCCTTCGTGGTGCTTGTGTGACCTCAGGGTCCCTCTCTAATTGTGACAGTGTTCTTGCATATTGTCTGGAGATCCATCAAGCAAGTCGAGGTCCTTACATGTTTCATGGGGATCACAGGATTGCTCTGCATGCATTGAACGGGAATCGGGCCTCATCTCGCTTTGAGGGGGAAGTCTCATTGTTTTTCTCGAGTTGCGGCGGGGACCAGGGTTATATTATCGAGTTATGGCGGCGATGGCCCTTCTGGAATCGTGATTGTGCAGCGACGTCATGACTCCTGTCTAGTTATGAAGGACACCTCAGGAATCTCTTCGAGGCTTGGCAGGGCCAAAGGGACGCTTCTCAAGGTGAGGTGGGAGACCCAGCGTGACTTTACAGTAGCCACAGGGATATTGAGATTCCTCTCAATGTTCAAGATGAGTCAGCAATCTTCACCTTTTGAAGCAGTAAACTCTGCGTGCTTCTCGAGGTGTCAAAGGCATGTGAGGCATTCCATCGAAAGGAGTCGGGGACTTAGGATTTCTCTAGTGACTCCACTGGGGATTCGGACATCCCTTCACCTTGTGAGATGAAAGATGAGCCTGTATTCAAGCCACGGTAAGGAAACTCGGCCTCCTTTAAAGTCAGGGCTTCTCGGTGTATATTCCACTTGAGGCAGCAAACTCAGGGTCCCTCCCTCACACCTACTGATGAGAGAAGCCCCCCCTTGAGGGGCTTGTGGAAAGTTGGCATATGTCTTGGGTCTAAGCCAGGCAATCAGCTCTCAATTCCAGGCAATTTGCTGTCCACGGAGCATTCCTCTAGTTGCTCTAATGAACTTGGTATTCCTCTTGGCTTGGCACGTTGTTCTCGGGGAACCTCTGGAGTTTCCTAAAAGAAGTAAAGCCACTGGTCGTGTTTGATGGGGAACAGGGGATGGCTCTGGAGTCAACGCAGGGGAATCCTGCCTCATATCGAGTTGACTTGCGTTACATGGAACTCCTTCGGATGCTGGTTTGACCTCAGGTTCCTCTCTACTTGTGACAGTGATCTTGCGGACTGTCTCGAGATACATCAAGCAAGTCGAGGCTCCTTACATGTTTCATGGTGATCAAGAGATTGCTCTGCATGCAGTGCAGGGGAATCGGGCCTCATCTCGCTTTGATGGGGGAAGTGTCATGGTTTTTCTCGAGTTGCGGCGGGCACCTGAGGTATATACTCGAGTTACGGCAGGGATGGCGCTTCAAAACTCCTGTTTTCCCAGCGACGTCAGGACTCCTGTCGAGTTACGAGGGACACCTCAGGAATATCTTCGAGGCTTTGCAGAACCAAAGGGACACTTCTCGATGTGAGGTGGGAGACACAGGGTGCCTTTCTAGTAGCCACATGTATATTGGAATTCCTGTCAATGTTCAGGAGGAGTCAGGCATCGTCACATTTTGAAGCAGTGAACTCTGCGTGCCGCTCCAGGTGTCAAATGCATGTGAGGCATTCCGTCGAAAGGATTCGGGGACCTAGGGCTTTTTCTAGGGACTCCACTGGGGATTCAGAAATCCCTTCACCTTGTGAAATGAACGAGGAGCCTGTATTCAAGCCACTGCAAGGAAACCCGTCCTCGTTTCGAGTCAGGGTTTCTCGGTGTATATTCCACTTGAGGCAGCAAGTTCAGAGTCCATCCCTCACACCTACTGCTGAGAGAAGGCTCCTCTTGAGTGGCTGGTGGATATTTGGCATACGTCTTCAGTCTATGCCAGTCAATTGGCTCTCATCTCCAGGCAATTTGGGGTCCAAGGAGCATTCCTGGAATTGCTCTTCTTAACTTGGTATTCCTCTAGGCTTGGCACGTTGTTCTCGGGGAACCTCTGGAGTTTCCTAAAGGAAGTCAAGCCACTGGTGGTGTTTGATGTGGATCGGGGGATGCCTCTGGAGTCAAGGCAGGGGAATCCTGCCTCATCTCGATTTGATTTTGGGTACACGAAACTCTTTCGCGATGCTGGTGTGACCTCAGCTTCCCTCTCTACTTGTGACAGTGATCTTGCGGTCTGTCTCGAGATCCATCAAGCAAGTCTAGGCTCCTTACATGTTTCATGGGTATCACGGGATTGCTTGGCATGCAGTGATGGGGAATCGGGCCTCATCTCGCTTTGGGGGTGAAGTCTCATTGTTTTTTTCCAGTTGCGGCGGGGACCTGGTGTATATACTCGAGTTACGGAGGGGATGGCCTTTCAACACTCGTGTTTCCCCAGCGATGTCAGGACTCTTGTCGAGTTACGAGGGACACCTCAGGAATCTCTTCGAGGCTTGGCAGGGCCAAAGGGACTCTACCTGAGGTGAGGCTGGAGACCCAGGGTCCCTTTCCAGTAGCTCAGGGATATGGGGATTCCTCTCAATGTCCAAGAGAAGTCAGGCGTCATCACCTTTTGACGAAGTGAACTCTGCGTGCCCCTCTAGGTGTCAAACTCATGTGAGGCATTCCATCGAAAGGAGTCGACGAACTAGGCTTATTTCTAAGGACTCCACAGGGGATTCATACATCCCTTCTACTTGTGAGATGATACAGGATGCTGTATTCAAGACACTGTAAGGAAACCCAGCCTCCTTTCGAGTCAGGGCTTCTCGGTGTATGTTCCACTTGAGGCAGCAAACTCAGGGTCCCTCCCTCACACCTACTGCTGAGAGAAGCCTTCTCTTTAGTGGCTTGTGGAAAGTAGGCATCCTTCTTGAGTCTAAGCCAGGCAATCAGCTCTCATCTCCAGGCAATTTGTGGTCTACGGATCACTCCTCGAATGGCTCTATGAACTTGGTATTCCTCTAGACTTGGCACGTTTTTCTCGGGGAACCTCTGGAGTTGCCTAAAGGAAGTCAAGCCACTGTCGTGTTTGATGTGGAACGTGCTATGGCTCTGGAGTCAAGTCAGGGGTATCAGGACTCATCTCGAGTTAATTGGGGGCACATGGAGCTCCTTCGCGATGCTGGTGTAACCTCAGAGTCCCTCGGTACTTGTGACAGTTTTCTTGAGGATTGTCGCCAGATACATCAGGCAAGTGGAGGCTCCTAACATGTTTCATGGGGATCACGGGATTGCTCTGCTTGCAGTGCAGGAGAGTCGTGCCTCATCTCGCTTTGAGGGGGGAGTCTCATGGTTATTTTCGAGTTGCGGTGCGGACCTGGGTTATATTCTCGAGATACGGCGGGGATGACCCTTCAACACTCGTGTTTGTCCAGTGACGTCAGGACTCCTGTCTAGTTATGAGGGAAACCTCAGGAATCTCTTCGAGGCTTGGTAGGGCCAAAGGGACGCTTCTCGAAGTGAGGCGGGAGACCCAGGGTCCCTTTGCATTAGCGACATGGATATTGGGATTCTTGTCAATGTTCAAGAGGAGTCAGGCATCGTCAGCTTTTGAAGCAGTGAACTCTGCGTGCCGCTCGATGTGTCAAAGTCCTGTGAGGCATTCCGTGGAAAGGAGTCGGTTACCTCGGCCTTTCTCTAGTGACTCCACATGGGACTCAGACAACTGTTCACCTTGTGAGATGAAAGAGGATCCTGTATTCAAGACACTGAAAGGAAACCCGGCCTCCTTTCGAGTCAGGGCTTCTCGGTGTATATTCCAATTGCAGCAACAAATTCAGGGTCCCTCCCTCACAGATACTGGTGAGAGAGCCCTCTTTGAGGGGCTTGTGGAAAGTTGACATACGTCTTGAGTCTAAGCCAGGCCATCAACTCTCATCTCCAGGCAATGTGGGGTTCATGGAGCATTCCTCGAGTTGCTCTGCTGAACTTGGTATTCCTCTAGGATTGTCACTTTGTTCTCGGGGAACCGCTGGATTTGCCTTAACTAAATCAAGCCACTGGTCGTATTTGTTGTGAATCGGGGGTTGGCTCTGGAGTCAAGGCATGCGAATTGAGTCTCATCTCGTGTTGATTTGGGGTACATGGAGCTCCTTCGGGATGCTGGTGTGACCTCAGTGTCCCTCTCTAGTTGTGACAGTGTTCTTGAGGATTGTCTCGAGATCCATCAAGCA
Source organism: Odocoileus hemionus (assembly GCA_020976825.1). Lineage (NCBI taxonomy): Eukaryota > Metazoa > Chordata > Mammalia > Artiodactyla > Cervidae > Odocoileus > Odocoileus hemionus. The sequence continues at coordinate 12,053 of JAJLRB010001212.1, read as the reverse complement.
AGTCGAGGCTCCTTACATGTTTCATGGGGATCACGGGATTGCTTTGCATGCAGTGCAGAGGAATCGGGGCTCATCTCACTTTGAGGGAGAAGTCTCATGGTTTTTCTCGAGTTGCGGTGGGGACCTGTGGTATATTCTTGAATTATGACGGGGATGCACCTTCAAAAATCGTGTTTGTCCAGCGACGTCAGGACTCCTCTCGAGTCACGAGGGACACCTCTGGAATCTCTTCGAGGCTTGGCAGGGCCAAAGGGACGCTACTCGAGGTGACGCGGGAGACCCAGCATCCCTTTCGAGTAGCCCCAGGGGTATTGGGATTCCTGTCAATGTTCAAAAGGAGTCAGGCATCGTCACATTTTGAAGCAGTGAACTCTGCGTGCCGCTCGAGGTGTCAAAGGCATGTGATGCATTCCGACGAAAGGAGTCAGGGACCTAGGGTTTTCTATAGGGACTCGCACAGGGGACTCAGACATCCCTTCACCTTGTGAGATGAAAGAGGAGCCTGTATTCAAGCCACTGCAAGGAAACCCAGCCTTCTTTTGGGTCAGGACTTCTCGGTTTATATTGCCCTTTAGGCAGCAAACTCAGGGTTCCTCTGTCACACCTACTGCTGAGAGATGTCTTCCCTTGAGGGGCTTGTGGAAAGCTGACATAAGAATTGAGTCTAAGCCAGGCAATCAGCTCTCAACTCCAGGCAATTTGCAGTCCACGGAGCATTCCTCTAGTTGCTCTGCTGAAATTGGGATTCCTCTAGGCTTGGCACGTTGTTCTCGGGTACCTCTGGTGTAGCCTAAAGGAAGTCAAGCCACTGGTCGTGTTTTCTGAGGAAGGGGGGATGGCTCTGGAGTGAGGGCAGGGGAATCGGGCCTCCTCTCGAGTTGATTTCGTGTACTTGGAGCTCCTTCGCGATGTTGGTGTGACCTCAGGGTCCCTCTCTACTTGTGACAGAGTTCTTGCGAATTATCTCGAGATCCATCAAACATGTCGGGGCTCCTTACCTGTTTCATGGGGATCACGGAATTGCTCTGCGTGTAGTGCAGGATAATCGTGCCTTATTTTGGTTTGAGGGGGACGTCTCATGGTTTTTCTCGAGTTGCGGCGAGGATCTGAAATATATTCTCGAGTTACGTCGGGGATGTCCCTTCAAAACTCGTGTTTGTCCAGCGACGTCAGGACTCCTGTCGAGTTATGAGGGACACATCAGGAAACTCTTCGAGGCTTGGTAGGTCCAAAGGGACACTTCTCAATATGAGGCGGGAGACCCAGGGTCCCTTTCCAGGAGCCACAGGAATTTTGGGATTCCTGTCAATGTTCAAGAGGAGTCAGGCATCGTCAGATTTTGAAGGAGTTAACTCTGCATGCCGCTCGAGGTGCCAAAGGCATGTGAGGTTTTACGTTGAAAGGAGTCGGGGAACTAGGGCTTTCTCTAGGGACTCCACAGGGGATTCAGACATCCATTCACCCTGTGAGAATAAATAGGAAACTGTATTCAAGCCACTGCAAGGAAACCCGGCCACCTTTTGAGTCAGGGCTTCTCGGTGTATATTCCATTTAAGGCAGCAAACTCAGGGTCCCTCCCTCACACCTACTGCTGAGAGAAGGCTCCTGTTGATTGCTTTGTGGAAAGTTGGCATACGTCTTGAGTCTAACCAGGCAATCAACTCTCAACTCCAGGCAATTTGTGATCCACGGAGCATTCCTCGAGTTGCTCTGCAGAAATTGGTATTCCTCTAGGCTTGGCACGTTGTTCTCGGGGAACCTCTGGAGCTGCCTAAACTAAGTCAAGCCACTGGTCGTGTTTGCTGGTTATCGGGGGTTGGCTCTGGAGTCAAGACATGGGAATCGGGCCTCATCTCATGTTGATTTGTTGTACATGGTGCTCCTTCGGGATGCTGGTGTGACCTCAGTGTCCCTCTCTACTTGTGACAGTGTTCTTGTGGATTGTTTCGAGATCCATCAGGCAAGTCGAGGCTCCCTACAAGTTTCATGGGTATCACGGGATTGCTCTGCATGCAGTACAGGGGAATCGTGTCTCATTTCGCTTTGAGGGGGAAGTCTCATGGTTTTTCTCGAGTTGCGGCGGGGACCAGCAGTATATTCTCGAGTTACAGCGGGGATGGCCATTCAACACTCATGATTGTCCAGCGACGTCAGGACCTCTGTCGAGTTACGAGGAACACATCAGGAATCTCTTCGAGGCTTGGCAGGGCGAAAGGGACGCTTCTCAAGGTGAGGCTGGAGACCCAGGGTCTCTTTCCAGCTAGCCAAAGGGATATTGGGATTCCTCTCAATGTTCAAGAAGACTCAGGCATCGTCACATTTAGAAGCAGTGAACACTGTGTTTCCCTCAAGGTGTCAAAGGAATGTGAGGCATTCCGTCGAAAGGAGTCGGGGACCTAGGTCTTTCTCTAGGGACTCCACAGGGAACTCAGAATCCCTTCACCTTGTGAGATGAAAGAGGAGCCAGTATTCAAGCCAATGCAAGGAAACCCGGCCAACTTTCGAGTCAGGGCTTCTCGGTGTATATTCCCCATGAGGCAGCAAAATCATGGTCCCTCCCTCACACCTACTGCTGAGAGAAACTTTCACTTGAGGGGCTTGTGGAAATTTGGCTACATCTTGAGTCTAAGCCAGGAAATCATCTCTCATCTTCAGGCAATGTGGGGTCCATGGAGCATTCCTCGAGTTGCTCTGCTGAACTTGGTATTCCTCTAAACTTGGCACGTTGTTCTCGGGGAACTTCTGGAGTTGCCTAAAGGAAGTCAAGCCACTGGTAGTGTTTGATGGGCAACGGGGGATAGCTCTGGAGTCAAGGCAGGGGAATCGGGCCTCATCTCGAGTTGATTTGGGGTACACAGAGCTACTTCGGGATGCTGGTGTGACCTCAGGGTCCCACTCTACTTGTGACAGTGTTCTTGCGGACACTCTCGAGATCCATCAAGCAAGTCGAGGCTCCTTACATGTTTCATGGGGATCACGGGATTGCTCTGCATGCAGTGCAGGGGAATCGGGCCTCATCTCGCTTTGATGGGGAAGTCTCATGGTTTTTCTCGAGTTGGGTGGGGACCTGGGATATATTCTCGTGTTACAGCGCGTGAAAGGCATTTTAACACTCGTGTTTGTCCAGCGACGACAGGACACCTCTCGAGTTATGAGGGACACCTCAGGAATCTCTTCGAGGCTTGGCAGGACCAAAGGGACGCTTCTCAAGGTGAGGCTGGAGACCCAGGGTCCCTTTCCAATAGACAAAGCGACATTGGGATTCTTGTCAATGTTCAAGAGGAGTCAGGCATCGTCACATTTTGAAGCAGTGAACTCTGTGTTCCCCTCAAGGTGTCAAAGGAATGTGAGGCATTCCGTCGAAAGGAGTCGGGGAACTAGGGCTTTCTCTAGGGACTCCACATGGGACTCAGACATCCCTTCACCTTGTGAGATGAAAGAGGAGCCAGTATTCAAGCCAATGCAAGGAAACCCGGCCTCCTTTCGAGTCAGGGCTTCTCGGTGTATATTCCACTTGAGGCAGCTAAATCATGGTTCCTTCCTCACACCTTCTGCTGAGAGAAGCCTTCTCTTGAGGGGCTTGTGGAAAGTTGGCATACGTCTTGAATCTAAGCCAGGAAATCATCTCTCATCTTCAGGCAATGTGGGGTTCATCGAGCATTTCTCGAGTTGCTCTGCTGAACTTGGTATTCCTCTAGGCTTGTCACGTTGTTCTCGGGGAATGGCTGGAGTTGCCTTAACTAAGTCAAGCCACTGGTCGTGTTTGCTGGGGATCGGGGGTTGGCTCTGGAGTCAAGGCATGGGAATCGAGTCTCATCTCGTGTTGATTTGGGGTAACATGGAGACTCCTTCGGGATGCTGGTGTGACCTCAGTGTCCCTCTCTAGTTGTGACAGTGTTCTTGAGGATTGTCTCGAGATCCATCAAGCAAGTCGAGGCTCCTTACATATTTCATGGGGATCACGGGATTGCTCTGCATGCAGTGCAGGGGAATCAGGGCTCATCTCGCTTGGAGGGGGGAAGTCTCATGGTTTTTCTCGAGTTGCGTTGGGGACCTGTAGTATATTCTCGAGTTATGGTGGGGATGTACCTTAAAAAATCGTGTTTGTTCAGCGATGTCAGGACTCCTCTCGAGTAACGAGGGACACCTCAAGAATCTCTTCGAGGCTTGGCAGGGCCAAATAGATGCTTCTCGAGCTGACGCTGGAGACCCAGCGTCCCATTCCAGTAGCAGCAGGGGTATTGGGTTTCCTGTCAATGTTCAAGAGGAGTCAGGCATCGTCAAATTTTGAAGCAGTGAGCTCTGCGTGCCTCTCGAGGTGTCAGAGGCATGTGAGGCATTCCGTCGAAAGGAGTCGGGGACCTAGGGCTTTCTATAGGGACTCCCACAGGGGACTCAGAGATCCCTTCACCATGTGAAATGAAAGAGGAGCCTGTATTCAAGCCACTGCAAGGAAACCCAGCCTCCTTTCGAGTCAGGGCTTCTCGGTTTATATTCCCCTTGAGGCAGTAAACTCAGGGTCCCTCCCTCAAACCTACTGCTGAGAGAAGTCTCCCCTTGAGGGGCTTGTGGAAAGCTGGCATACGACTTGAGTCTAAGCCAGGCAATCAGTTCTCAACTCCAGGCAATTTGCGGTCCACGGAGCATTCCTTGAGTTGCTCTGCTGAAATTGGTATTCCTCTAGGCTTGGCACGTTGTTCTCGGGTACCTCTGGAGTAGCCTAAAGGAAGTCAAGCCACTGGTCGTGTTTTCTGAGGAACGGGGGATGGCTCTGGAGTCAGGGCAGGGAATCGGGCCTCATCTCGAGTTGATTTGGTGTACATGGAGCTCCTTCGTGATGCTGGTGTGACCTCAGGGTCCCTCTCTACTTGTGACAGTGTTTTCGCGGATTGTCTCGAGATCCATCAAGCATGTCGAGGCTCCTTACGTGTTTATTGGGGATCACGGGATTGCTCTGCATGCAGTGCAAGGGAATCGTGCCTTATTTTGCTTTGAGGGGGACGTCTCATGGTTTTTCTCGAGTTGCGGCAAGGATCTGGGATATATTCTCGAGTTACGGCGGGGATGGCCTTTCAACACTCGTGTTTGTCCAGCGACGTCAGGATTCCTGTCGAGTTACGAGGGACACCTCAGGAATCTCTTCGAGGCTTGGCAGGTCCAAAGGGACACTTCTCAGTGTGAGGCGGGAGACCCAGGGTCCCTTTCCACGAGCCACAGGGATATTGGGATTCCTGTCAATGTTCAAGAGGAGTCAGGCATCATCAGCTTTTGAAGCAGTGAACTCTGCGTGCCGCTCGAGGTGCCAAAGGCATGTGAAGGTTTTCCGATGAAAGGAGTCGGGGACCTAGGGCTTTCTCTAGGGATCCACAGGGGATTCAGACATCCGTTCACCTTGTGAGAATAAATAGGAGACTGTATTCAAGCCACTGCAAGGAAACCAGGCCACCTTTTGAGTCAGGGCTTCTCGGTGTATATTCCACTTAAGGCAGCAAACTCAGGGTCCCTCCCTCACACCTACTGCTGAGAGAAGGCTCCTGTTGATTGGCTTGTGGAAAGTTGGCATACGTCTTGAGTCTAACCAGGCAATCAGCTCTCAACTCCAGGAAATTTGTGATCCACGGAGCATTCCTCGAGTTGCTCTGCTGAAATTGGTATTCCTCTAGGCTTGGCACGTTGTTCTCGGGGAAACTCTGGAGTTGCCTAAACTAAGTCAAGCCCACTGATCGTGTTTGCTGGTTATCGGGGGTTGGCTCTGGAGTCAAGACATGGGAATCTGGGGCCTCATCTCATGTTGATTTGGGGTACATGGTGCTCCTTCGGGATGCTGGTGTGACCTCAGTGTCCCTCTCTACTTGTGACAGTGTTCTTGCGGATTGTCTCGAGATCCATCAAGCAAGTCGAGGCTCCCTACAAGTTTCATGGGAATCACGGGATTGCTCTGCATGCAGTGCAGGGGAATCGGGCCTCATCTCGCTTTGAGGGGGAAGTCTCATGGTTTTTCTCGAGTTGCGGCGGGGACCAGCGGTATATTCTCGAGTTACGGCGGGGATGGCCCTTCAACACTCATGTTTGTCCAGCGACGTCAGGACTCCTGTCGATTTATGAGGAACACCTCAGGAATCTCTTCGAGGCTTGGCAGGGCCAAAGGGACGCTTCTCAATATGCGGCTGGAGACCCAGGGTCTCTTTCCAATAGCCAAAGTGATATTGGGATTCCTGTCAATGTTCAAGAAGGCTCAGGCATCGTCACATTTAGAAGCAGTGAACACTGTGTTTCCCTCAAGGTGTCAAAGGAATGTGAGGCATTCCGTCTAAAGGAGTCGGGGAACTAGGTCTTTCTTTAGGGACTTCACAGGGGACTCAGACATCCTTTCACCTTGTGAGATGAAAGAGGAGCCAGTATTCAAGCCAATGCAAGGAAACCCGGTCAACTTTCGAGTCAGGGCTTCTCGGTGAATATTCCCCATGAGGCAGCAAAATCATGGTCCCTCCCTCACACCTACTGCTGAGAGAAAACTTCACTTGAGGGGCTTGTGGAAATTTGGCATACATCTTGAGTCTAAGCCAGGAAATCATCTCTCATCTTCAGGCAATGTGGGGTCCATGGAGCATTCCTCGAGTTGCTCTGCTGAACTTGGTATTCCTCTAAACTTGGCACGTTGTTCTCGGGGAACTTCTGGAGTTGCCTAAAGGAAGTCAAGCCACTGGTCGTGTTTGATGGGCAACGGGGGATAGCTCTGGAGTCAAGACAGGGGAATCGGGCCTCATCTCGAGTTCATTTGTGGTTCACGGAGCTCCTTCGGGATGCTGGTGTGACCTCAGTGTCCCACTCTAATTGTGACAGTGTTCTTGCGGACACTCTCGAGATCCATGAAGCAAGTCGAGGCTCCTTACATGTTTCATGGGGATCACGGGATTGCTCTGCATGCAGTGCAGGGGAATCGGGCCTCATCTCGCTTTGATGGGGGAAGTCTCATGGTTTTTCTCGAGTTGCGGTGGGGACCTGGGTATATTCTCGTGTTTACCGGGTGGAAGGCATTTTTAACTCTCGTGTTACTTCAGCGACGTCAGGACACCTCTCGAGTACGAGAGGGACACCTCAGGAATCTCTTCGAGGCTTGGCAGGGCCAAAGGGACGCTTCTCAAGTGTGATGCTGGAGACCCAGGGTCCCTTTCCAATAGACAAAGTGACATTGGGATTCCTGTCAATGTTCAAGAAGAGTCAGGTATCGTCACATTTTGAAGCAGTGAACTCTGTGTTCCCCTCAAGGTGTCAAAGGAATGTGAGGCATGCCGTCGAAAGGAGTCGGGTACCTAGGGCTTTCTCTAGGGACTCCACATGGGAATCAGACATCCCTTCACCTTGTGAGATTAAAGAGGAGCCAGTATTCAAGCCAATGCAAGGAAACCCGTCCTCCTTTTGAGTCAGGGCTTCTCGGTGTATATTCCACTTGAGGCAGCTAAATCATGGTCCCTCCCTCACACCTTCTGCTGAGAGAAGCCTTCTCTTGAGGGGCTTGTGGAAAGTTGTCATACGTCTTGAATCTAAGCCAGGAAATCATCTCTCATCTCCAGGCAATGTGGGGTCCACGGAGCATTTCTCGAGTTGCTCTGCTGAACTTGGTATTCCTCTAGGCTTGTCACGTTTTTCTCGGGGAACGGCTGGAGTTGCCTTAACTAAGTCAAGCCACTGGTCGTGTTTGCTGGGAATCGGGGGTTAGCTTTGGAGTCAAGGCATGGGAATCCAGTCTCATCTCGTGTTGATTTGGGGTATATGGAGCTCCTTCGGGATGATGGTGTGACCTCAGTGTCCCTCTCTAGTTGTGACAGTGTTCTTGAGGAGTGTCTCGAGATCCATCAAGCAAGTCGAGGCTCCTTACATATTTCATGGGGATCATGGGATTGCTCTGCATGCAATGCAGGGAATCGGGGCTCATCTCGCTTTGAGGGGGAAAGTCTCATGGTTTTTCTCGAGTTGCGTTAGGGACCTGTGTTATATTCTCGAGTTATGGCGGGGATGCACCTTCAAAAATCGTGTTTGTCCAGCGACGTCAGGACTCCTCTCGAGTAACGAGGGACACCTCAAGAATCTCTTCGAGGCTTGGCAGGGCCAAAGGGACGCTTCTCGAGGTGACGCTGGAGAGACCAGTGTCCCTTTCCAGTAGCCCCAGGGTTATTGGGATTCCTGTCAATGTTCAAGAGAGTCAGGCATCGTCAAACCTTTTGAAGCAGTGAACTCTGCGTGCCGCTCGAGGTGTCAAGGCATGTGAGGCATTGTCGTCGAAAGGAGTCGGGGACCTAGGGCTTTCTATAGGGACTCCCACAGGGGACTCAGACATCCCTTCACCATGTGAAATGAAAGAGGAGCCTGTATTCAAGCCACTGCAAGGAAACCCAGCCTCCTTTCGAGTCAGGGCTTCTTGGTTTTATATTCCCCTTGAGGCAGCAAACTCAGGGTCCCTCCCTCACACCTACTGCTGAGAGAAGTCTCCCCTTGAGGGGCTTGTGGAAAGCTGGCATACGACTTGAGTCTAAGCCAGGCAATCAGCTCTCAACTCCAGGCAATTTGCGGTCCACGGAGCATTCCTCGAGTTGCTCTGCTGAAATTGGGATTCCTCTAGGCTTGGCACGTTGTTCTCGGGTACCTCTGGAGCAGCCTAAAGGAAGTCAAGCGACTGGTCGTGTTTTCTGAGGAACAGGGGATGGCTCTGGAGTCAGGGCAGGGGAATCGGGCCTCATCTCGATTTGATTTGCTGTACATGGAGCTCATTCGCGATGCTGGTGTGACCTCAGGGTCCCTCTCTACTTGTGACAGTGTTCTCGCTTATTGTCTCGAGATCCATCAAGCATGTCGGGGCTCCTTGCGTGTTTCATGGGGATCACGGGATTGCTCTGCGTGCAGTGCAAGGGAATCGTGCCTTATTTTACTTTGAGGGGGACGTCTCATAGTTTTTTCTCGAGTTGCGACAAGGATCTGGGATATATTCCCGAGTTACGGCGGGAATGGCCGTTCAACACTCGTGTTTGTCCAGCGACATCAGGATTCCTGTCGAGTTACGTGGGACACCTCAGGAATCTCTTTGAGGCTTGGCAGGTCCAAAGGGACACTTCTCAGTGTGAGGCGGAGACCCAGGGTCCCTTTCCAGGAGCCACAGGGATATTGGGATTCCTGTAAATGTTCAAGAGGAGTCAGGCATCATCAGCTTTTGAAGCAGTGAACTCTGCGTGCCGCTCGAGGTGCCAAAGGCATGTGAGGTTTTCCGATGAAAGGAGTCGGGGACCTAGGGCTTTCTCTAGGGACTCCACAGGGGATTCAGACATCCGTTCACCTGGTGAGAATAAATAGGAGACTGTATTCAAGCCACTGCAAGGAAACCCGGCCTCCTTTCGAGTCAGGGCTTCTCGGTGTATATTTCACTTAAGGCAGCAAACTCAGGGTCCCTCCCTCACACCTACTGCTGAGAGAAGGATCCTGTTGATTGGCTTGTGGAAAGTTGGCATACGTCTTTAGTCTAACCAGGCAATCAGCTCTCAACTCCAGGCAATTTGTGATCCACGGAGCATTCCTCGAGTTGCTCTGCTGAACTTGGTATTCCTCTAAACTTGGCACGTTGTACTCGGGGAATCCTGGAGTTGCCTAAACTAAGTCAAGCCACTGGTCGTGTTTGATGGGTTAACGGGGGTTGGCTCTGGAGTCAAGACAGGGGAATCGGGCCTCATCTCGAGTTGATTTGGGGTACACGGAGCTCCTCAGGATGCTGGTGTGACCTCAGGGTCCCTCTGACTTGTGACAGTGTTCTTGCGGACAGTCTCGAGATCCATCAAGCAAGTCGAGGCTCCTTACATGTTTCATGGGGATCACGGGATTGCTCTGCATGCAGTGCAGGGGAATCGGGCCTCATCTCGCTTTGAGGGGGAAGTCTCATGGTTTTTCTCGAGTTGCGGTGGGGACCTGCGGTTATATTCTCGTGTTACGTGTGCGGGGATGGCCTTCAACACTCATGTTTTAGTCCAAGCGACGTCAGGACTCCTGTCGAGTAATGAGGGACACCTCAGGAAATCTCTTCGAGGCTTGGCATGGCCAAAGGGACGCTTCTCAAGGTGAGGCTGGAGACCCAGGGTCCCTTTCCAAGTAGACAAAGGATATTGGTGTTCCTGTCAATGTTCAAGAGACTCAGGCATCGTCACATTTTGAAGCAGTGAACTCTGTGTCCCCTCAAGGTGTCAAAGGAATGTGAGGCATTCCGTCGAAAGGAGTCGGGGACCTAGGTCTTTCTCTAGGGGGACTCCACAGGGGACTCAGACATCCCTTCACCTTGTGAGATGAAAGAGGAGCCAGTATTCAAGCCAATGAAAGGAAACCCGCCTCCTTTTTGAGTCAGGGCTTCTCGGTGTATATTAACCCATGAGGCAGCAAAATCATGGTCCCTCCTCACACCTACTGCTGAGAGAAGCTTTCTCTTGAGGGGCTTGTGGAATGTTGGCATACTTCTTGATCTAAGCCAGGAAATCATCTCTCATCTCAGGCAATATGGGGTCACGGAGCATTCCTCGAGTTGCTCTGCTGAAACTTGGTATTCCTCTAGGCTTTGGCAAGTTGTTCTCGGGGAACGGCTCTGGAGGTGCCTTAACTAAGTCAAGCCACTGGTCGTGTTTGCTGTGGGCAACGGGGGTTGGCTCTGGAGTCAAGGCATGGGAATCGGTCTCATCTCGTGTTGATTTGGGGTACATGGAGCTCCTTCGGGATGCTGGTGTGACCTCAGGTGTCCCTCTCTAGTTGTGACAGTGTTCTTGCGGATTGTCTCGAGATCCATCAAGCAAATCGAGGCTCCTTACATGTTTCATGGGGATCACGGGAATTGCTCTGCATGCAGTGCAGGGGAATCGGGGCCTCATCTCGCTTGAGGGGGGGAAGTCTCATGGTTTTTCTCGAGTTGCGGTGGGGACCTGTGGTATATTCTCGAGTTATGGCGGGGATGCTCCTTCAAAATCGTGTTTGTCCAGCGACGTCAGGACACCTCTCTAGTTACGAGGAACACCTCAGGAATCTCTTCGAGGCTTGGCAGGGCCAAAGGGACGCTTCTCGAGGTGAGGCTGGAGACCCAGCGTCCCTTTCCAGTAGTCCACAGTGGTATTGGGATTCCTGTCAATGTTCAAGAGGAGTCAGGCATCGTCACCTTTTGAAGCAGTGAACTCTGGGTGCCGCTCGAGTGTCAAAGGGATGTGATGCATTCCGTCAAAAGGAGTCGGGGACCTAGGGCTTTCTCTAGGGACTCCACAGGGGACTCAGACATCCCTTCACCTTGTGAGATGAAAGAGGACCTGTATTCAAGCAATGCAAGGAAACCCAACCTCCTTTCGAGTCAGGGCTTCTCGGTGTATATTCACTTGAGGCAGCAAACTCAGGGTCCCTCCTCACACCTACTGCTGAGAGGAAGCCTTCCCTTGAGGGGCTTGTGGAAAGCTGGCATACGACTTGAGTCTAAGCCAGGCAATCAGCTCTCAACTCCAGGCAATTTGCGGTCCACGGAGCATTCCTCGAGTTGCTCTGCTGAACTTGGGATTCCTCTAGGCTTGGCACGTTGTTCTCGGGGTACCTCTGGAGTTGCCTAAAGGAAGTCAAGCCACTGGTCGTGTTTTCTGAGGAACGGGAGTTGGCTCTGGAGTCAAGGCAGGGGAATCGGGCCTCATCTAGAGTTGATTTGGGGTGTACATGGAGCTCCTTCGCGATGCTGGTGTGACCTCAGGGTCCCTCTCTACTTGTGACAGTGTTCTCGCGGATTGTCTCGAGATCCATCAAGCATGTCGGGGCTCCTTACACGTTTTTCATGGGGATCAGCGGATTGCTCTGCGTGTAGTGCAAGGAAATCGGGCCCTTTTTTTTTGCTTTGAGGGGGACGTCTCATGGTTTTTTCTCGAGTTGCGGCGGGGGGACCTGGGGTATATTCTCGAGTTACGGCGTCGGGGATGGCCCTTCAAAAATCATGTTTGTCCAGCGACGTCAGGACTCCTATCGAGTTACGAGGAACACCTCAGAATCTCTTCGAGGCTTGG
>JAJLRB010001211.1:0-97693 GCA_020976825.1 Odocoileus hemionus | reverse complement strand
TGTGAGGGAGGGACCATGATTTGCTGCCTCAAGTGGAATATACACCGAGAAGCCCTGACTCGAAAGGAGGCGGGGTTTCCTTCCACTGGTTTGAATACTGGCTCCTCTTTCATCTCACAAGGTGAAGGGATGTCTGAGTCCCATGTGGAGTCCCTAGAGAAAGCCCTAGGTACCCGACTCCTTTCGACGGAATGCCTCACATTCCTTTGACACCTTGAGGGGAACACAGAGTTCACTGCTTCAAAATGTGACGATGCCTGACTCCCTTTGAACATTGACAGGAACCCCAATGTCGCTTTGTCTATTGGAAGGGACCCTGGGTCTCCATTCTCACATTGGGAAGCGTCCCTATGGCCCTGCCAAGCCTCGAAAAGATTCCTGAGGTGTCCCTCATTACTCGAGAGGTGTCCTGACGTCGCTGGACAAACACGAGTTTGAAAATGCCTTCCACGCCGTAACACGAGAATATAACCCAGGCCCCACCGCAACTCGAGAAAAACCATGAGAGTTCCCCATCAAAACGAGATGAGGCCCGATTCCCCTGCACTGCATGCAGAGCAATCCCGTGATCCCCATGAAACATGTAAGGAGCCTCGACTTGCTTGATGGATCTCGAGACAATCCGCAAGAACACTGTCACAAGTAGAGTGGGACCCTGAGGTCACACCAGCATCCTGAACGAGCTCCATGTACCCCAAATCAACTCGAGATGAGGCCTGATTCCCCTGCCTTGACTCCAGAGCTAACCCCCGTTGCCCATCAAACACGACCAGTGGCTTGACTTAGTTTAGGCAACTCCAGAAGTTCCCCGAGCACAACGTGCCAAGTTTAGAGGAATACCAAGTTCAGCAGAGCAACTCGAGGAATGCTCTGTGGATCACAAATTTCCTGGAGTTGAGAGCTGATTGCCTGGTTAGACTCAAGACGTATGCCAACTTTCCACAAGCCAATCAACAGGAGCGTTCTCTCAGCAGTAGGTGTGAGGGAGGGTCCCTGAGTTTGCTGCCTTAAGTGGAATATACACCGAGAAGCCCTGACTCGAAAGGAGGCCGGGTTTCCTTGCAGTGGCTTGAATACAGTCTCCTATTTATTCTCACAAGGTGAACGGATGTCTGAATCCCCTGTGGAGTCCCTAGAGAAAGCCCTAGGTCCCCGACTCCTTTCATCGGAAAACCTCACATGCCTTTGGCACCTCGAGCGGCACGCAGAGTTCACTGCTTCAAAAGCTGATGATGCCTGACTCCTCTTGAACATTGACAGGAATCCCAATATCCCTGTGGCTCCTGGAAAGAGACCCTGGGTCTCCCGCCTCACATTGAGAAGTGTCCCTTTGGACCTGCCAAGCCTCGAAGAGATTCCTGAGGTGTCCCAAGTAACTCGACAGGAATACTGACATCGCTGGGCAAACACGAGTGTTGAACAGCCATTCCCGCCGTAACTCCGGAATATATCCCAGATCCTTGCCGCAACTCGAAAAAAACCATGAGACGTCCCCCTCAAAGCAAAATAAGGCACGATTCCCTTGCACTGCATGCAGAGCAATCCCGTGATCCCCATGAAACACGTAAGGAGCCTCGACATGCTTGATGGATCTCGAGACAACCCGCGAGAACACTGTCACAAGTAGAGAGGGACCCTGAGGTCACACCAGCATCGCGAAGGAGCTCCATGTACACCAAATCAACTCGAGATGAGGCCCGATTCCCCTGCCCTGACTCCAGAGCCATCCCCCGTTCCTCAGAAAACATGACCAGTGGCTTGACTTCCTTTAGGCAACTCCAGAGGTACCCGAGAACAACGTGCCAAGCCTAGAGGAATCCCAATTTCAGCAGAGCAACTCGAGGAATGCTCCGTGACCGCAAATTGCCTGGAGTTGAGAGCTGATTGCCTGGCTTAGACTCAAGTCGTATGCCAGCTTTCCACAAGCCCCTCAAGGGGAGACTTCTCTCAGCAGTAGGTGTGAGGGAGGGACCCTGAGTTTGCTGCCTCAAGGGGAATATAAACCGAGAAGCCCTGACTCGAAAGGAGGATGGGTTTCCTTGCAGTGGCTTGAATACAGTCTCCTATTTATTCTCACAAGGTGAACGGATGTCTGAATCCCCTGTGGAGTCCCTAGAGAAAGCCCTAGGTCCCCGACTCCTTTCATCGGAAAACCTCACATGCCTTTGGCAACTCGAGCGGCACGCAGAGTTCACTGCTTCAAAACCTGATGATACCTGACTTCTCTTGAACATTGACAGGAATAGCAATATGCCTGTGGCTCCTGGAAAGGGACACTGGGTCTCCCGCCTCACACTGAAAAGTGTCCCTTTGGACCTGCCAAGCCTCGAAGAGATTCCTGAGGTGTCCCTCGTAACTCGACAGGAATCCTGACGTCGCTGGACAAACACGAGTGTTGAATGGCCATTCCCGCCGAAACTTGAGAATATATCCCAGATCCTTGCCGCAACTCGAAAAAAACCATGAGACGTCCCCCTCAAAGCAAAATAAGGCACGATTCCCTTGCACTGCATGCAGAGCAATCCCGTGATCCCCTTGAAACACGTAAGGAGCCTCAACATGCTTGATGGATCTCGAGACAACCCGCGAGAACACTGTCACAAGTAGAGAGGGACCCTGAGGTCAAACCAGCATCCCGAAGGAGCTCCATGTACCCCAAATCAACACGAGATGAGACTCGATTCCCATGCCTTGAATCCAGAGCCAACCCCCGATCCCCAGCAAACATGACCAGTTTCTTGACTTAGTTAATTCAACTCCACCGTTCCCTGAGAACAACGTGACAAGCCTAGAGGAATACCAACTTCATCAGAGCAACTCGAGGAATGCTTCGTGGACCCCACATTGCCTGGAGATGAGAGATGATTTCCTGGCATAGACTCAAGATGTATGCCAACTTTCCACAAGCCCCTCAAGTGAAGGCTTCTCTCAGCAGTAGGTGTGAGGGAGGTACCATGATTTAGCCTCCTCAAGTGGAATATACACCGAGAAGCCCTGACTCGAAAGGAGGCCGGGTTTCCTTGCATTGGCTTGAATACTGGCTCCTCTTTCATCTCACAAGGTGAAGGGATGTCTGAGTCCCATGTGTAGTCCCTAGAAAAAGCCCTAGGTCCCCGACTCCTTTCGACAGAATGCTTCACATTCCTTTGACACCTTGAGGGGAACACAGAGTTCACTGTTTCAAAATGTGACGATGCCTGACTCCTCTTGAACATTGACAGGAAACCCTATGTCCCTTTGTCTATTGGAAAGGGACCCTGGGTCTCCAGCCTCACCTTGAGAAGCGTCCCTTTGGTCCTGCCAAGCCTCGAAGAGATTCCTGAGGTGTCCCTCATAACTCGAGAGGTGTCCGGTCGTCCCTGGACAAACACAAGTGTTAAAATGCCTTCCCCGCCGTAACACGAGAATATACCCCAGGTCCCCACCGCAACTCGAGAAAAACCATGAGACTTCCCCATCAAAGCGAGATGAGGCCCGATTCCCCTGCACTGCATGCAGAGCAATCCCGTGATCCCCATGAAACATGTAAGGAGCCTCGACTTGCTTGATGGATCTCGATAGTGTCCGCAAGAACACTGTCACAAGTAGAGTGGGACCCTGAGGTCACACCAGCATCCCGAAGGAGCTCCGTGTACCCCAAATCAACTCGAGATGAGGCCCGATTCCCCTGCCTTGACTCCAGAGCTATCCTCCGTTGCCCATCAAACACGACCAGTGGCTTGAGTTCATTTAGGCAACTCCAGAAGTTCCCCGAAAACAACGTGCCAAGTTTAGAGGAATACCAAGTTCAGCAGAGCAACTCGAGGAATGCTCCGTGGACCCCACATTGCCTGAAGATGAGAGATGATTTCCTGGCATAGACTCAAGATGTATGCTAACTTTCCACAGCCCCTCAAGAGAAGGCTTCTTTCAGCAGTAGGTGTGAGGGAGGGACATGATTTTGCTGCCTCAGGGGAATATACACCGAGAAGCCCTGACTCGAAATTTGGCCGGGTTTCCTTGCATTGGCTTGAATACTGGCTCCTCTTTCATCTCATAAAGTGAAGGGATGTCTGAGTCCCCTGTGGAGTCCCTAGGGAAAGACCTAGGTCCCGGACTCCTTTCGACGGAATGCCTCACATTCCTTTGACACCTTGAGGGAAACACAGTGTTCACTGCTTCTAAATGTGACGATGCCTGAGTCTTCTTGAACATTGACAGGAATCCCAATATCCCTTTGGCTATTGGAAAGAGACCCTGGGTCTCCCGCCTCACCTTGAGAAGCGTCCCTTTGGCTCTGCCAAGCCTCGAAGAGATTCCTGAGGTGTTCCTCGTAGCTCGACAGGAGTCCTGACGTCGCTGGACAAACATGAGTGTTGAAGGGCCATCCCCGCCGTAACTCGAGAATATACCGCTGGTCCCCGCCGCAACTCGAGAAAAACCATGAGACGTCCCCCTCAAAGCAAAAAAAGGCATGATTCCCCTGCACTGCCGCAGAGCAATCCCGTGATCCCCATGAAACACGCAAGGAGCCCCGACATGCTTGATGGATCTCGAGGCAATCCGCGAGAACACTGTCACAAGTAGAGAGGGACCCTGAGGTCACATCAGCATCGCGAAGGAGCTCCATGTACACCAAATCAACTCTAGATGAGGCCCGATTCCCCTGCCCTGACTCCAGAGCCATCCCTCGTTCCTCAGAAAACAGGACCAGTGGCTTGACTTCCTTTAGGCTACTCCAGAGGTACCCGAGAACAACGTGCCAAGCCTAGAGGAATCCCAAGTTCAGCAGAGCAACTCGAGGAATCTCCATGGACCGCAAATTGCCTGGAGTTGAGAGCTGATTGCCTGGCTTAGACACAAGTCGTATGCCAGCTTTCCACAAGCCCCTCAAGGGAAGACTTCTCTCAGCAGTAGGTGTGAGGGAGGGACCCTGAGGTTGCTGCCTCAAGGAGAATATACACCGAGAAGCCCTGACTCGAAAGGAGGCTGGGTTTCTTTCAGTTGCTTGAATACAGGCTCCTCTTTCATCTCACATGGTGAAGGGATGTCTGAGTCCCCTGTGGGAGTCCCTATAGAAAGCCCTAGGTCCCCGACTCCTTTTGACGGAATGCATCACATGCCTTTGACACCTCGAGCGGCACGCAGAGTTCACTGTTTCAAAAGGTGACGATGCCTGACTCCTCTTGAACATTGACAGGAATCCCAATACCACTGGGACTACTGGAAAGGGACGCTTGGTCTCCAGCGTCACCTCGAGAAGCGTCCCTTTGGCCCTGCCAAGCCTCGAAGAGATTCCTGAGGTATTCCTCGTTATTAGAGAGGAGTCCTGACATCGCTGGACAAACCCGATTTTTGAAGGTGCATCCCCGCCATAACTCGAGAATATTCCACAGGTCCCCACCGCAACTCGAGAAAAACCATGAAACTTCCCCCCTCAAAGGGAGATGAGCCCCAATTCCCCTGCCCTGCATGCAGAGCAATCCCGTGATCCCCATGAAATACGTAAGGAGCCTCGACTTGCTTTATGGATCTCGAGACAATCCTCAAGAACACTGTCACAACTAGAGAGGGACACTGAGGTCACACCAGCATCCCGAAGGAGCTCCATGTACCCCAAATCAACACGAGATGTGACTCGATTCGCATGCCTTGACTCCAGAGCCGACCCCCGATCCCGAGCAAACATGACCAGTGGCTTGACTTAGTTAAGGCACCTCCAGCCGTTCCCCGAGAACAACTTGGAAAGCCTAGAGGAATACCAAGTTCAGCAGAGCAACTCGAGGAATGCTCCGTGGACCCCACATTGCCTGGAGATGAGAGATGATTTCCTGGCTTAGATTCAAGAAGTATGCCAACTTTCCACAAGCCCCTCAAGAGAAGGCTTCTCTCAGCAGAAAGTGTGAGGGAGGGACCATGATTTAACTGCCTCAAGTGGAATATACACCGAGAAGCCCTGACTCGAAAGGAGGCGGGGTTTCCTTGCACTGGTTTGAATACTGGCTCCTCTTTCATCTCACAAGGTGAAGGGATGTCTGAGTCCCATGTGGAGTCCCTAGAGAAAGCCCTAGGTACCCGACTCCTTTCGACGGAATGCCTCACATTCCTTTGACACCTTGAGGGGAACACAGAGTTCACTGCTTCAAAATGTGACGATGCCTGACTCCTCTTGAACATTGACAGGAACCCCAATGTCGCTTTGGCTATTGGAAAGGGACCCTGGGTCTCCATTCTCACATTGGGAAGCGTCCCTTTGGCCCTGCCAAGCCTCGAAAAGATTCCTGAGGTGTCCCTCATTACTCGAGAGGTGTCCTGTCGTCGCTGGACAAACACGAGTGTCAAAATGCCTTCCCCACCGTAACACGAGAATATAACCCAGGCCCCACCGCAACTCGAGAAAAACCATGAGAGTTCCCCATCAAAGCGAGATGAGGCCCGATTCCCCTGCATTGCATGCAGAGCAATCCCGTGATCCCCATGAAACATGTAAGGAGCCTCGACTTGCTTGATGGATCTCGAGAGTGTCCGCAAGAACACTGTCACAAGCAGAGAGGGACCCTGAGGTCACACCAGCATCCCGAAGGTGCTCCGTGTACCCCAAATCAACTCGAGATGAGGCCCGATTCCCCTGCCTTGACTCCAGAGCTATCCCCCGTTGCCCATCAAACACGACCAGTAGCTTGACTTCCATTAGGCAACTCCAGAAGTTCCCCGAGAACAACGTGCCATGCCTAGAGGAATACCAAGTTCAGCAGAGCAACTCGAGGAATGCTCTGTGGATCACAAATTGCCTGGAGTTGAGAGCTGATTGCCTGGTTAGACTCAAGACGTATGCCAACTTTCCACAAGCCAATCAACAGGAGCGTTCTCTCAGCAGTAGGTGTGAGGGAGGGACCCTGAGTTTGCTGCCTTAAGTGGAATATACACCGAGAAGCCCTGACTCGAAAGGAGGCCGGGTTTCCTTGCAGTGGCTTGAATATAGTCTCTCTATTTATTCTCACAAGGTGAACGGATGTCTGAATCCCCTTGGAGTCCCTAGAGAAAGCCCTAGGTCCCCGACTCCTTTCATCGGAAAACCTCACATGCCTTTGGCACCTCGAGCGGCACGCAGAGTTCACTGCTTCAAAAGCTGATGATGCCTGACTCCTCTTGAACATTGACAGGAATCCCAATATCCCTGTGGCTCCTGGAAAGGGACCCTGGGTCTCCCGCCTCACCTTGAGAAGTGTCCCTTTGGACCTGCCAAGCCTCGAAGAGATTTCTGAGGTGTCCCTCGTAACTCGACAGGAATCCTGACGTCGCTGGACAAACACGAGTGTTGAACAGCCATTCCCCGCCGTAACTCGAGAATATATCCCAGATCCTTGCCGCAACTCAAAAAAAACCATGAGACGTCCCCCTCAAAGCAAAATAAGGCACGATTCCCCTGCACTGCATGCAGAGCAATCCCGTGATCCCCATGAAACACGTAAGGAGCCTCGACATGCTTGATGGATCTCGAGACAATCCGCGAGAACACTGTCACAAGTAGAGAGGGACCCTGAGGTCACACCAGCATCGCGAAGGAGCTCCATGTACCCCAAATCAACTCGAGATGAGGCCCGATTCCCCTGCCCTGACTCCAGAGCCATCCCCCGTTCCTCAGAAAACACGACCAGTGGCTTGACTTCCTTTAGGCAACTCCAGAGGTACCCGAGAACAACGTGCCAAGCCTAGAGGAATCCCAATTTCAGCAGAGCAACTCGAGGAATGCTCCGTGACCGCAAATTGCCTGGAGTTGAGAGCTGATTGCCTGGCTTAGACTCAAGTCGTATGCCAGCTTTCCACAAAGCCCCTCAAGGGGAGACTTCTCTCAGTAGTAGGTGTGAGGGAGGGACCCTGAGTTTGCTGCCTCAAGGGGAATATAAACCGAGAAGCCCTGACTCGAAAGGAGGCGGGTTTCCTTGCAGTGGCTTGAATACAGTCTCCTCTTTCATCTCACAAGGTGAAGGGATGTCTGAATCCCCTGTGGAGTCCCTAGAGAAAGCCCTAGGTCCCCGACTCCTTTCGACGGAATGCCTCACATGCCTTTGACACCTCGAGCGGCACGCAGAGTTCACTGCTTCAAAAGGTGACGATGCCTGACTCCTCTTGAACATTGACAGGAATCCCAATACCCCTGTGGCTACTGGAAAGGGACCTGGGTCTCCAGCCTCACCTCGAGAAGCGTCCCTTTGGCCCTGCCAAGCCTCGAAGAGATTCCTGAGGTGTCCCTCGTAACTCGACAGGAGTCCTGACGTCGCTGGACAAACACGAGTGTTGAAGGGCATCCCCGCCATAACTCGAGAATATAACCCAGGTCCCCGCCGCAACTCGAGAAAAACCATGAGACTTCCCCCTCAAAGCGAGATGAGGCCCGATTCCCCTGCACTGCATGCAGAGCAATCCCGTGATCCCCATGAAACATGTAAGGAGCCTCGACTTGCTTGATGGATCTCGAGACAATCCTCAAGAACACTGTCACAACTAGAGAGGGACACTGAGGTCACACCAGCATCCCGAAGGAGCTCCATGTACCCCAAATCAACACGAGATGAGACTCGATTCCCATGCCTTGACTCCAGAGCCAACCCCCGATCCCCAGCAAACACGACCAGTGGCTTGACTTAGTTTAGGCAACTCCAGAGGTTCCCCGAGAACAACGTGACAAGCCTAGAGGAATACCAAGTTCAGCAGAGCAACTCGAGGAATGCTCCGTGGACCCCACATTGCCTGGAGATGAGAGATGATTTCCTGGCTTAGACTCAAGACGTATGCCAACTTTCCACAAGCCCCTCAAGAGAAGGCTTCTCTCAGCAGTAGGTGTGAGGGAGGACCATGATTTGCTGCCTCAAGTGGAATATACACCGAGAAGCCCTGACTCGAAAGGAGGCCGGGTTTCCTTGCATTGGCTTGAATACTGGCTCCTTTTTCATCTCACAAGGTGAAGGGATGTCTGAGTCCCATGTGGAGTCCCTAGAGAAAGCCCTAGGTCCCCGACTCCTTTCGACGGAATGCCTCACATTCCTTTGACACCTTGAGGGGGACACAGAGTTCACTGCTTCAAAATGTGACGATGCCTGACTCCTCTTGAACATTGACAGGAATCCCAATGTCGCTTTGTCTATTTGAAAGGGACCCTGGGTCTCCAGCCTCACCTTGAGAAGCGTCCCTTTGGCCCTGCCAAGCCTCGAAGAGATTCCTGAGGTGTCCCTCATAACTCGAGAGGTGTCCTGTCGTCGCTGGACAAACACGAGTGTTAAAATGCCTTCCACGCCGTAACACGAGAATATACCCCAGGTCCCCACCGCAACTCGAGAAAAACCATGAGACTTCCCCATCAAAGCGAGATGAGGCCCGATTCCCCTGCACTGCATGCAGAGCAATCCCGTGATCCCCATGAAACATGTAAGGAGCCTCGACTTGCTTGATGGATCTCGAGAGTGTCCGCAAGAACACTGTCACAAGTAGAGAGTGGGACCCTGAGGTCACACCAGCATCCCGAAGAGCTCCGTGTACCCCAAATCAACTCGAGATGAGGCCCGATTCCCCTGCCTTGACTCCAGAGCTATCCCCCGTTGCCCATCAAACACGACCAGTGGCTTGACTTCCTTTAGGCAACTCCAGAAGTTCCCCGAGAACAACGTGCCAAGTTTAGAGGAATACCAAGTTCAGCAGAGCAACTCGAGGAATGCTCCGTGGACCCCACATTGCCTGGAGATGAGAGATGATTTCCTGGCATAGACTCAAGATGTATGCCAACTTTCCACAAGCCCCTCAAGAGGAGGCTTCTTCAGCAGTAGGTGTGAGGGAGGGACATGATTTTGCTGCCTCAGGGGAATATACACCGAGAAGCCCTGACTCGAATTTGGCCGGGTTTCCTTGCATTGGCTTGAATACTGGCTCCTCTTTCATCTCACAAGTGAAGGGATGTCTGAGTCCCCTGTGGAGTCCCTAGAGAAAGACCTAGGTCCCCGACTCCTTTCGACGGAATGCCTCACATTCCTTTGACACCTTGAGGGAAACACAGTGTTCACTGCTTCAAAATGTGACGATGCCTGACTCTTCTTGAACATTGACAGGAATCCCAATATCCCTTTGGCTATTGGAAAAGGGACCCTGGGTCTCCCGCCTCACCTTGAGAAGCGTCCCTTTGGCCCTGCCAAGCCTCGAAGAGATTCCTGAGGTGTCCCTCGTAACTCGACAGGAGTCCTGACGTCGCTGGACAAACACGAGTGTTGAAGGGCCATCCCCGCCGTAACTCGAGAATATACCGCAGGTCCCCGCCGCAACTCGAGAAAAAACCATGAGACGTCCCCCTCAAGCAAAAAAAGGCCCGATTCCCCTGCACTGCATGCAGAGCAATCCCGTGATCCCCATGAAACATGTAAGGAGCCCCGACATGCTTGATGGATCTCGAGGCAATCCGCGAGAACACTGTCACAAGTAGAGAGGGACCCTGAGGTCACACCAGCATCGCGAAGGAGCTCCATGTACCCCAAATCAACTCGAGATGAGGCCCGATTCCCCTGCCTTGACTCCAGAGCCATCCCTCGTTCCTCAGAAAACACGACCAGTGGCTTGACTTCCTTTAGGCTACTCCAGAGGTACCCGAGAACAACGTGCCAAGCCTAGAGGAATCCCAAGTTCAGCAGAGCAACTCGAGGAATGCTCCGTGGACCGCAAATTGCCTGGAGTTGAGAGCTGATTGCCTGGCTTAGACTCAAGTCGTATGCCAGCTTTCCACAAGCCCCTCAACAGGAAGACTTCTCTCAGCAGTAGGTGTGAGGGAGGGACCCTGAGTTGCTGCTCTCAAGGGGAATATACACCGAGAAGCCCTGACTCGAAAGGAGGTTGGGTTTCCTTGCAGTGGCTTGAATACAGGCTCCTCTTTCATCTCACATGGTGAAGGGATGTCTGAGTCCCCTGTGGAGTCCCTATAGAAAGCCCTAGGTCCCCGACTCCTTTGACGGAATGCATCACATGCCTTTGACACCTCGAGCGGCACGCAGAGTTCACTGCTTCAAAAGGTGACGATGCCTGACTCCTCTTGAACATTGACAGGAATCCCAATACCCCTGGGACTACTGGAAAGGGACGCTGGGTCTCCAGCGTCACCTCGAGAAGCGTCCCTTTGGCCCTGCCAAGCCTCGAAGAGATTCCTGAGGTATTCCTCGTAACTCGAGAGGAGTCCTGACATCGCTGGACAAACACGATTTTTGAAGGTGCATCCCCGCCATAACTCGAGAATATCCACAGGTCCCCACCGCAACTCGAGAAAAACCATGAGACTTCCCCCCTCAAAGCGAGATGATGAGCCCCGATTCCCCTGCACTGCATGCAGAGCAATCCCGTGATCCCCATGAAACATGTAAGGAGCCTCGACTTGCTTGATGGATCTCGAGACAATCCTCAAGAACACTGTCACAACTAGAGAGGGACACTGAGGTCACACCAGCATCCCGAAGGAGCTCCATGTACCCCAAATCAACACGAGATGAGACTCGATTCCCATGCCTTGACTCCAGAGCCATCCCCCGATCCCAGCAAACACGACCAGTGGCTTGACTTAGTTAAGGCAACTCCAGCCGTTCCCCGAGAACAACGTGCCAAGCCTAGAGGAATACCAAGTTCAGCAGAGCAACTCGAGGAATGCTCCGTGGACCCCAATTGCCTGGAGATGAGAGATGATTTCCTGGCTTAGATTCAAGAAGTATGCCAACTTTCCACAAGCCCCTCAAGAGAAGGCTTCTCTCAGCAGTAGGTGTGAGGGAGGGACCATGATTTGCTGCCTCAAGTGGAATATACACCGAGAAGCCCTGACTCGAAAGGAGGCGGGTTTCCTTGCATTGGCTTGAATACTGGCTCCTCTTTCATCTCACAAGGTGAAGGGATGTCTGAGTCCCCTGTGGGAGTCCCTAGAGAAAGCCCTAGGTCCCCGACTCCTTTCGACGGAATGCCTCACATTCCTTTGACACCTTGAGGGGAACACAGAGTTCACTGCTTCAAAATGTGACGATGCCTGACTCCCTCTTGAACATTGACAGGAATCCCAATGTCCCTTTGGCTACTGGAAAGGGACCCTGGGTCTCCAGCCTCACCTTGAGAAGCGTCCCTTTGGCCCTGCCAAGCCTCGAAGAGATTCCTGAGGTGTCCCTCATAACTCGAGAGGAGTCCTGACGTCGCTGGACAAACACGAGTGTCAAAAGGGCCATCCCCGCCGTAACTCGAGAATATAACCCAGGTCCCCACCGCAACTCGAGAAAAACCATGAGACTTCCCCCTCAAAGCGAGATGAGGCCCGATTCCCCTGCACTGCATGCAGAGCAATCCCGTGATCCCCATGAAACATGTAAGGAGCCTCGACTTGCTTGATGGATCTCGAGACTGTCCGCAAGAACACTGTCACAAGCTAGAGAGGGACACTGAGGTCACACCAGCATCCCGAAGGAGCTCCATGTACCCCAAATCAACTCGAGATGAGGCCCGATTCCCCTGCCTTGACTCCAGAGCATCCCCCGTTCCCCATCAAACACGACCAGTGGCTTGACTTAGTTTAGGCAACTCCAGAGTTCCCCGAGAACAACGTGCCAAGCCTAGAGGAATACCAAGTTCAGCAGAGCAACTCGAGGAATGCTCCGTGGATCACAAATTGCCTGGAGTTGAGAGCTGATTGCCTGGTTAGACTCAAGACGTATGCCAACTTTCCACAAGCCAATCAACAGGAGCCTTCTCTCAGCAGTAGGTGTGAGGGAGGGACCCTGAGTTTGCTGCCTTAAGTGGAATATACACCGAGAAGCCCTGACTCAAAAGGAGGCCGGGTTTCCTTGCAGTGGCTTGAATACAGTCTCCTCTTTTATCTCACAAGGTGAACGGATGTCTGAATCCCCTGTGGAGTCCCTAGAGAAAGCCCTAGGTCCCCGACTCCTTTCATCGGAAAACCTCACATGCCTTTGGCACCTCGAGCGGCACGCAGAGTTCACTGCTTCAAAAGCTGATGATGCGACTCCTCTTGAACATTGACAGGAATCCCAATATCCCTGTGGCTCCTGGAAAGGGACCCTGGGTCTCCCGCCTCACACTGAGAAGTGTCCCTTTGGACCTGCCAAGCCTCGAAGAGATTCCTGAGGTGTCCCTCGTAACTCGACAGGAATCCTGACGTCGCTGGACAAACACGAGTGTTGAACGGCCATCCCCGCCGTAACTCGAGAATATATCCCAGATCCTTGCCGCAACTCGAAAAAAAACCATGAGACGTCCCCCTCAAAGCAAAATAAGGCACGATTCCCTTGCACTGCATGCAGAGCAATCCCGTGATCCCCATGAAACACGTAAGGAGCCCCGACATGCTTGATGGATCTCGAGACAATCCGCGAGAACACTGTCACAAGTAGAGAGGGACCCTGAGGTCACACCAGCATCGCGAAGGAGCTCCATGTACCCAAATCAAATCGAGATGAGGCCCGATTCCCCTGCCCTGACTCCAGAGCCATCCCCCGTTCCTCAGAAAACACGACCAGTGGCTTGACTTCCTTTAGGCTACTCCAGAGGTACCCGAGAACAACGTGCCAAGCCTAGAGGAATCCCAATTTCAGCAGAGCAACTCGAGGAATGCTCCGTGGACCGCAAATTGCCTGGAGTTGAGAGCTGATTGCCTGGCTTAGACTCAAGTCGTATGCCAGCTTTCCACAAGCCCCTCAAGGGGAGACTTCTCTCAGCAGTAGGTG
The DNA here is from genome assembly GCA_020976825.1 of Odocoileus hemionus. Taxonomy (NCBI): domain Eukaryota; kingdom Metazoa; phylum Chordata; class Mammalia; order Artiodactyla; family Cervidae; genus Odocoileus; species Odocoileus hemionus. The sequence goes on along the minus strand of JAJLRB010001211.1, from coordinate 83,969 downwards.
TGAGGGAGGGACCCTGAGTTTGCTGCCTCAAGGGGAATATAAACCGAGAAGCCCTGACTCGAAAGGAGGCTGGGTTTCCTTGCAGTGGCTTGAATACAGGCTCCTCTTTCATCTCACATGGTGAAGGGATGTCTGAGTCCCCTGTGGAGTCCCTATAGAAAGCCCTAGGTCCCCGACTCCTTTCGACGGAATGCCTCACATGCCTTTGACACCTCGAGCGGCACGCAGAGTTCACTGCTTCAAAAGGTGACGATGCCTGACTCCTCTTGAACATTGACAGGAATCCCAATACCCTGGGGCTACTGGAAAGGGACGCTGGGTCTCCAGCGTCACCTTGAGAAGCGTCCCTTTGGCCCTGCCAAGCCTCGAAGAGATTCTTGAGGTGTCCCTCGTTACTCGAGAGGAGTCCTGACGTCGCTGGACAAACACGATTTTTGAAGGTGCCATCCCCGCCATAACTCGAGAATATACCACAGGTCCCCACCGCAACTCGAGAAAAACCATGAGACTTTCCCCCTCAAAGCGAGATGAGCCCCGATTCCCCTGCACTGCATGCAGAGCAATCCCGTGATCCCCATGAAACATGTAAGGAGCCTCGACTTGCTTGATGGATCTCGAGACAATCCTCAAGAACACTGTCACAACTAGAGAGGGACACTGAGGTCACACCAGCATCACGAAGGAGCTCCATGTACCCCAAATCAACACGAGATGAGACTCGATTCCCATGCCTTGACTCCAGAGCCAACCCCCGATTCCCAGCAAACACGACCAGTGGCTTGACTTAGTTAAGGCAACTCCAGCCGTTCCCCGAGAACAACGTGACAAGCCTAGAGGAATACCAAGTTCAGCAGAGCAACTCGAGGAATGCTCCGTGGACCCCACATTGCCTGGAGATGAGAGATGATTTCCTGGCTTAGATTCAAGACGTATGCCAACTTTCCACAAGCCCCTCAAGAGAAGGCTTCTCTCAGCAGAAGGTGTGAGGGAGGGACCATGATTTAGCTGCCTCAAGTGGAATATACACCGAGAAGCCCTGACTCGAAAGGAGGCCGGGTTTCCTTGCATTGGCTTGAATACTGGCTCCTCTTTCATCTCACAAGGTGAAGGGATGTCTGAGTCCCATGTGGAGTCCCTAGAGAAAGCCCTAGGTCCCCGACTCCTTTCGACGGAATGCCTCACATTCCTTTGACACCTTGAGGGGAACACAGAGTTCACTGCTTCAAAATGTGACGATGCCTGACTCCTCTTGAACATTGACAGGAATCCCAATGTCACTTTGTCTATTGGAAAGGGACCCTGGGTCTCCAGCCTCACCTTGAGAAGCGTCCCTTTGGCCCTGCCAAGCCTCGAAGAGATTCCTGAGGTGTCCCTCATAACTCGAGAGGTGTCCTGTCGTCGCTGGACAAACACGAGTGTTAAAATGCCTTCCACGCCGTAACACGAGAATATACCCCAGGCCCCACCGCAACTCGAGAAAAACCATGAGACTTCCCCATCAAAGCGAGATGAGGCCCGATTCCCCTGCACTGCATGCAGAGCAATCCCGTGATCCCCATGAAACATGTAAGGAGCCTCGACTTGCTTGATGGATCTCGAGAGTGTCCGCAAGAACACTGTCACAAGTAGAGTGGGACCTGAGGTCACACCAGCATCCCGAAGGAGCTCCGTGTACCCCAAATCAACTCGAGATGAGGCCCGATTCCCCTGCCTTGACTCCAGAGCTATCCCCCGTTGCCCATCAAACACGACCAGTGGCTTGACTTCCTTTTGGCAACTCCAGAAGTTCCCCGAGAACAACGTGCCAAGTTTAGAGGAATACCAAGTTCAGCAGAGCAACTCGAGGAATGCTCCGTGGACCCCACATTGCCTGAAGATGAGAGATGATTTCCTGGCTTAGACTCAAGATGTATGCCAACTTTCCACAAGCCCCTCAAGAGAAGGCTTCTCTCAGCAGTAGGTGTGAGGGAGGGACCATGATTTTGCTGCCTCATGGGGAATATACACCGAGAAGCCCTGACTCGAAAGTTGGCCGGGTTTCCTTGCATTGGCTTGAATACTGGCTCCTCTTTCATCTCACAAGGTGAAGGGATGTCTGAGTCCCCTGTGGAGTCCCTAGAGAAAGACCTAGGTCCCCGACTCCTTTAGACGGAATGCCTCACATTCCTTTGACACCTTGAGGGAAACACAGTGTTCACTGCTTCTAAATGTGACGATGCCTGAGTCTTCTTGAACATTGACAGGAATCCCAATATCCCTTTGGCTATTGGAAAGAGACCCTGGGTCTCCAGCCTCACCTTGAGAAGCGTCCCTTTGGCCCTGCCAAGCCTCGAAGAGATTCCTGAGGTGTTCCTCGTAACTCGACAGGAGTCCTGACGTCGCTGGACAAACATGAGTGTTGAAGGGCCATCCCCGCCGTAACTCGAGAATATACCGCTGGTCCCCGCCGCAACTCGAGAAAAACCATGAGACTTCCCCCTCAAAGCGAGATGAGGCCCGATTCCCCTGCACTGCATGCAGAGCAATCCCGTGATCCCCATGAAACTTGTAGGGAGCCTCGACTTGCTTGATGGATCTCGAGACAATCCGCAAGAACACTGTCACAAGTAGAGAGGGACACTGAGGTCACACCAGCATCCCGAAGGAGCACCATGTACCCCAAATCAACATGAGATGAGGCCCGATTCCCATGTCTTGACTCCAGAGCCAACCCCCGATAACCAGCAAACACGACCAGTGGCTTGACTTAGTTTAGGCAACTCCAGAGGTTCCCCGAGAACAACGTGCCAAGCCTAGAGGAATACCAATTTCAGCAGAGCAACTCGAGGAATGCTCCGTGGATCACAAATTGCCTGGAGTTGAGAGCTGATTGCCTGGTTAGACTCAAGACGTATGCCAACTTTCCACAAGCCAATCAACAGGAGCCTTCTCTCAGCAGTAGGTGTGAGGGAGGGACCCTGAGTTTGCTGCCTTAAGTGGAATATACACCGAGAAGCCCTGACTCAAAAGTTGGCCGGGTTTCCTTGCAGTGGCTTGAATACAGTCTCCTATTTATTCTCACAAGGTGAACGGATGTCTGAATCCCCTGTGGAGTCCCTAGAGAAAGCCCTAGGTCCCCGACTCCTTTCATCGGAAAACCTCACATGCCTTTGGCACCTCGAGCGGCACGCAGAGTTCACTGCTTCAAAAGCTGATGATGCCTGACTCCTCTTGAACATTGACAGGAATCCCAATATCCCTGTGGCTCCTGGAAAGGGACCCTGGGTCTCCCGCCTCACACTGAGAAGTGTCCCTTTGGCCCTGCCAAGCCTCGAAGAGATTCCTGAGGTGTCCCTCGTAACTCGACAGGAATCCTGACGTCGCTGGACAAACACGAGTGTTGAAGGGCCATCCCCGCCGTAACTCGAGAATATTCCCAGATCCTTGCCGCAACTCGAGAAAAACCATGAGACGTCCCCCTCAAAGCAAAATAAGGCACGATTCCCCTGCACTGCACGCAGAGCAATCCCGTGATCCCCATGAAACACGTAAGGAGCCCGACATGCTTGATGGATCTCGAGACAATCCGCGAGAACACTGTCACAAGTAGAGAGGGACCCTGAGGTCACACCAGCATCGCGAAGGAGCTCCATGTACACCAAATCAACTCGAGATGAGGCCCGATTCCCCTGCCCTGACTCCAGAGCCATCCCCCGTTCCTCAGAAAACACGACCAGTGGCTTGACTTCCTTTAGGCTACTCCAGAGGTACCCGAGAACAACGTGCCAAGCCAGAGGAATCCCAATTTCAGCAGAGCAACTCGAGGAATGCTCCGTGGACCGCAAATTGCCTGGAGTTGAGAGCTGATTGCCTGGCTTAGACTCAAGTCGTATGCCAGCTTTCCACAAGCCCCTCAAGGGGAGACTTCTCTCAGCAGTAGGTGTGAGGGAGGGACCCTGAGTTTGCTGCCTCAAGGGGAATATAAACCGAGAAGCCCTGACTCGAAAGGAGGCTGGGTTTCCTTGCAGTGGCTTGAATACAGGCTCCTCTTTCATCTCACATGGTGAAGGGATGTCTGAGTCCCCTGTGGAGTCCCTATAGAAAGCCCTAGGTCCCCGACTCCTTTCGACGGAATGCCTCACATGCCTTTGACACCTCGAGAGGCACGCAGAGTTCACTGCTTCAAAAGGTGACGATGCCTGACTCCTCTTGAACATTGACAGGAATCCCAATACCCCTGGGGCTACTGGAAAGGGACGCTGGGTCTCCAGCGTCACCTCGAGAAGCGTCTTTGGCCCTGCCAAGCCTCGAAGAGATTCTGAGGTGTCCCTCGTTACTCGAGAGGAGTCCTGACGTCGCTGGACAAACACGATTTTTGAAGGTGCATCCCCGCCATAACTCGAGAATATACCACAGGTCCCCACGCAACTCGAGAAAAACCATGAGACTTCCCCCTCAAAGCGAGATGAGCCCCGATTCCCCTGCACTGCATGCAGAGCAATCCCGTGATCCCCATGAAACATGTAAGGAGCCTCGACTTGCTTGATGGATCTCGAGACAATCCTCAAGAACACTGTCACAACTAGAGAGGGACACTGAGGTCACACCAGCATCCCGAAGGAGCTCCATGTACCCCAAATCAACACGAGATGAGACTCGATTCCCATGCCTTGACTCCAGAGCCAACCCCCGATCCCCAGCAAACACGACCAGTGGCTTGACTTAGTTAAGGCAACTCCAGCCGTTCCCCGAGAACAACGTGACAAGCCTAGAGGAATACCAAGTTCAGCAGAGCAACTCGAGGAATGCTCCGTGGACCCCAATTGCCTGGAGATGAGAGATGATTTCCTGGCTTAGACTCAAGACGTATGCCAACTTTCCACAAGCCCCTCAAGAGAAGGCTTCTCTCAGCAGTAGGTGTGAGGGAGGGACCATGATTTTTGCTGCCTCAAGTGGAATATACACCGAGAAGCCCTGACTCGAAAGGAGGCCGGGTTTCCTTGCATTGGCTTGAATACTGGCTCCTCTTTTTTCATCTCACAAGGTGAAGGGATGTCTGAGTCCCCTGTGGAGTCCCTAGAGAAAGCCCTAGGTCCCCGACTCCTTTCGACGGAATGCCTCACATTCCTTTGACACCTTGAGGGAACACAGAGTTCACTGCTTCAAAATGTGACGATGCCTGACTCCTCTTGAACATTGACAGGAATCCCAATATCCCTTTGTCTATTGGAAAGGGACCCTGGGTCTCCAGCCTCACCTTGAGAAGCGTCCCTTTGGCCCTGCCAAGCCTCGAAGAGATTCCTGAGGTGTCCCTCATAACTCGAGAGGAGTCCTGACGTCGCTGGACAAACACGAGTGTTAAAATGCCTTCCCCGCCGTAACACGAGAATATACCCCAGGTCCCCACCGCAACTCGAGAAAAACCATGAGACTTCCCCATCAAAGCGAGATGAGGCCCGATTCCCCTGCACTGCATGCAGAGCAATCCCGTGATCCCCATGAAACATGTAAGGAGCCTCGACTTGCTTGATGGATCTCGAGAGTGTCCGCAAGAACACTGTCACAAGTAGAGTGGGACCCTGAGGTCACACCAGCATCCCGAAGGAGCTCCGTGTACCCCAAATCAACTCGAGATGAGGCCCGATTCACCTGCCTTGACTCCAGAGCCATCCCCCGTTGCCCATCAAACACGACCAGTGGCTTGACTTCCTTTAGGCAACTCCAGAAGTTCCCCGAGAACAACGTGCCAAGTTTAGAGGAATACCAAGTTCAGCAGAGCAACTCGAGGAATGCTCCGTGGACCCCACATTGCCTGAAGATGAGAGATGATTTCCTGGCTTAGACTCAAGACGTATGCCAACTTTCCACAAGCCCCTCAAGAGAAGGCTTCTCTCAGCAGTAGGTGTGAGGGAGGGACCATGATTTTGCTGCCTCAAGGGGAATATACACCGAGAAGCCCTGACTCGAAAGGAGGCCGGGTTTCCTTGCATTGGCTTGAATACTGGCTCCTCTTTCATCTCACAAGGTGAAGGGATGTCTGAGTCCCCTGTGGAGTCCCTAGAGAAAGCCCTAGGTCCCCGACTCCTTCGACGGAATGCCTCACATTCCTTTGACACCTTGAGGGAACACACAGTGTTCACTGCTTCTAAATGTGACGATGCCTGACTCTCTTGAACATTGACAGGAATCCCAATATCCCTTTGGCTATTGGAAAGGGACCCTGGGTCTCCAGCCTCACCTTGAGAAGCGTCCCTTTGGCCCTGCCAAGCCTCGAAGAGATTCCTGAGGTGTTCCTCGTAACTCGACAGGAGTCCTGACGTCGCTGGACAAACATGAGTGTTGAAGGGCCATCCCCGCCGTAACTCGAGAATATACCACAGGTCCCCGCCGCAACTCGAGAAAAACCATGAGACTTCCCCCTCAAAGCGAGATGAGGCCCGATTCCCCTGCACTGCATGCAGAGCAATCCCGTGATCCCCATGAAACTTGTAGGGAGCCTCGACTTGCTTGATGGATCTCGAGACAATCCGCAAGAACACTGTCACAAGTAGAGAGGGACACTGAGGTCACACCAGCATCCCGAAGGAGCACCATGTACCCCAAATCAACATGAGATGAGGCCCGATTCCCATGCCTTGACTCCAGAGCCAACCCCCGATAACCAGCAAACACGACCAGTGGCTTGACTTAGTTTAGGCAACTCCAGAGGTTCCCCGAGAACAACGTGCCAAGCCTAGAGGAATACCCAATTTCAGCAGAGCAACTCGAGGAATGCTCCGTGGATCACAAATTGCCTGGAGTTGAGAGCTGATTGCCTGGCTTAGACTCAAGATGTATGCCAACTTTCCACAAGCCAATCAACAGGAGCCTTCTCTCAGCAGTAGGTGTGAGGGAGGGACCCTGAGTTTGCTGCCTTAAGTGGAATATACACCGAGAAGCCCTGACTCAAAAGGTGGCCGGGTTTCCTTGCAGTGGCTTGAATACAGTCTCCTCTTTATTCTCACAAGGTGAACGGATGTCTGAATCCCCTGTGGAGTCCCTAGAGAAAGCCCTAGTTCCCCGACTCCTTTCAACGTAAAACCTCACATGCCTTTGGCACCTCGAGCGGCACGCAGAGTTCACTGCTTCAAAAGCTGATGATGCCTGACTCCTCTTGAACATTGACAGGAATCCCAAAATCCCTGTGGCTCCTGGAAAGGGACCCTGGGTCTCCCGCCTCATATTGAGAAGTGTCCCTTTGAACCTGCCAAGCCTCGAAGAGATTCCTGATGTGTCCCTCGTAACTCGACAGGAGTCCTGACGTCGCTGGACAAACACGAGTTTTGAAGGGCCATCCCCGCCGTAACTCGAGAATATATTTCAGATCCTCGCCGCAACTCGAGAAAAACCATGAGACGTCCCCCTCAAACCAAAATAAGGCACGATTCCCCTGCACTGCACGCAGAGCAATCCCGTGATCCCCATGAAACAGGTAAGGAGCCCCGACATGCTTGATGGATCTCGAGATAATTCGCAAGAACACTGTCACAAGTAGAGAGGGACCCTGAGGTCACACCAACATCGCGAAGGAGCTCCACGTACACCAAATCAACTCGAGAGGAGGCCCGATTCCCCTGCCCTCACTCCAGAGCCATCCCCCGTTCCTCAGAAAACACGACCAGTGGCTTGACTTCCTTTAGGCTACACCAGAGGTACCCGAGAACAACGTGCCAAGCCTAGAGGAATCCCAATTTCAGCAGAGCAACTAGAGGAATGCTCCGTGGACTGCAAATTGCCTGGAGTTGAGAGCTGATTGCCTGGCTTAGACTCAAGTCGTATGGCAGCTTTCCACAAGCCCCTCAAGGGAAGACTTCTCTCAGCAGTAGGTGTGAGGGAGGAACCCTGATTTTGCTGCCTCAAGGGTAATATAAACCGAGAAGCCCTGACCCGAAAGGAGGCCGGGTTTCCTTGCAGTGGCTTGAATACAGGCTCCTCTTTCATCTCACAAGGTGAAGGGATGTCTGAGTCCCCTGTGGAGTCCCTATAGAAAGCCCTAGGTCCCCGACTCCTTTCGTCGGAATGCATCACATGCCTTTGACACCTCGAGCGGCACGCAGAGTTCACTGCTTCAAAAGGTGACGATGCCTGACTCCTCTTGAACATTGACAGGAATCCCAATACCCCTGGGGCTACTCGAAAGGGATGCTGGGTCTCCCGCGTCACCTCGAGTAGCGTCCCTTTGGCCCTGCCAAGCCTCGAAGAGATTCCTGAGGTGTCCCTCGTAACTCGAGAGGAGTCCTGACGTCGCTGGACAAACACGATTGTTGAAGGTGCATCCCCGTCATAACTCAAGAATATACCACAGGTCCCCACCGCAACTCGAGAAAAACCATGAGACTTCCCCCTCAAAGCGAGATGAGCCCCGATTCCCCTGCACTGCATGCAGAGCAATCCCGTGATCCCCATGAAACATGTAAGGAGCCTCGACTTGCTTGATGGATCTCGAGACAATCCTCAAGAACACTGTCACAACTAGAGAGGGACACTGAGGTCACACCAGCATCCCGAAGGAGCTCCATGTACCCCAAATCAACTCGAGATGAGGCCCGATTCCCCTGCCTTGACTCCAGAGCCATCCCCCGTTGCCCATCAAACACGACCAGTGGCTTGACTTAGTTAAGGCAACTCCAGAAGGTTCCCCGAGAACAACGTGCCAAGCCTAGAGGAATACCAAGTTCAGCAGAGCAACTCGAGGAATGCTCCGTGACCCCACATTGCCTGGAGATGAGAGATGATTTCCTGGCTTAGACTCAAGACGTATGCCAACTTTCCACAAGCCCCTCAAGAGAAGGCTCTCTCAGCAGTAGGTGTGAGGGAGGGACCATGATTTTGCTGCCTCAAGTGGAATATACACCGAGAAGCCCTGACTCGAAAGGAGGCCGGGTTTCCTTGCAGTGGCTTGAATACAGGGTTCCTCTTTCATCTCACAAGGTGAAGGGATGTCTGAGTCCCCTGTGGAGTCCCTAGAGAAAGCCCTAGTCCCCGACTCCTTTCGACGGAATGCCTCACATTCCTTTGACACCTTGAGGGGAACACAGAGTTCACTGCTTCAAAATGTGACGATGCCTGACTCCTCTTGAACATTGACAGGAATCCCAATATCCTTTGGCTATTGGAAAGGGACCCTGGGTCTCCCGCCTCACATCTCGAGAAGCGTCCCTTTGGCCCTGCCAAGCCTCGAAGAGATTCCTGAGGTGTCCCTCGTAACTCGACAGGAGTCCTGACGTCCCTGGACAAACACGAGTGTTGAAGGGCCATCCCCGCCGTATCTCGAGAATATAACCCAGGTCTGCACCGCAACTCTAACAAAACCATGAGACTTCCCCCTCAAAGCGAGATGAGGCACGACTCTCCTGCACTGCATGCAGAGCAATCCCGTGATCCCCATGAAACATGTAAGGAGCCTCGACTTGCCTGATGGATCTCGAGACAATCCGCAAGAACACTGTCACAAGTACAGAGGGACCCTGAGGTCACACCAGCATCGCGAAGGAGCTCCATGTACCCCAAATCAACTCGAGATGAGGCCCGATACCCCTGCCTTGACTCCAGAGCCATCCCGCGTTCCACATCAAACACGACAGTGGCTTGACTTCCTTTAGGCAACTCCAGAGGTTCCCCGAGAAAAACGTGCCAAGTCTAGAGGAATACCAATTCATAGAGCCACTCGAGGAATGCTCCGTGGACCCCAAATTGCCTGGAGATGAGAGCTGATTGCCTGGCTTAGACTCAAGAAGGATGCCTACTTTCCACAAGCCCCTCAAGAGAGAAGGCTTCTCTCAGCAGTAGGTGTGAGGGAGGGACCCTGAGTTTTGCTGCCTCAAGTGGAATATACACCGAGAAGCCCTGACTCGAAAGGAGGCTGGGTTTCTTACAGTGACTTGAATACAGGCTCCTCTATCATCTCACAAGGTGAAGGATGTTTGAATCCCCTGTGGAGTCCATAGAAATAAGCCTAGGTCCCCGACTCCTTTCGATGGAATGCCTCACATGCCTTTGACACCTCGAGGGGCACGCAGAGTTCACTTCGTCAAAAGGTGACGATGCCTGACTCCTCTTGAACATTGAGAGGAATCCCCATATCCCTGAGCTACTGGAAAGGGACCCTGGGTCTCCCGCCTCACCTCAGAGAAGAGTCCCTTTGGCCCTGCCAAGCCTCGAAGAGATTCCTGAGGTGTCCCTCGTAACTCGACAGGAGTCCTGATGTCGCTGGGGAAACACGAGTGTTGAAGGGCCATCCCCTCCGTAACTCGAGTATATACACCAGGTCCCCGCCGCAACTCAAAAAAAACATGAGACTTCCCCCCAAAGCGAAATGAGGCCCGATTCCCCTTCACTGCATGCAGAGCAATCCCGTGATTCCCATGAAACATGTAAGGAGCCTCGACTTGCTTGATGGATCTCGAGACAATCCGCAAGAACACTGTCACAAGTAGAGAGGGAACCCTGAGGTCACACCAGCATCACGAAGGGGCTCCATGTACCCCAAATCAACTCGAGATGAGGCCCGATTCCCCTGCCTTGACTCCAGAGCCATCCCCCGATTCCCAGCAAACACGACCAGTGGCTTGACTTTCTTTAGGTAACTCCAGAGGTTCCCCGAGAACAACGTGCCAAGCCTAGAGGAATACCAAGTTCAGCAGAGCAACATGAGGAATGCTCCGTGGACCGCAAATTGCCTGGAGATTGAGAGCTGATTGCCTGGCTTAGACCCAAGATATATGCCAACTTTCCACAAGCCCCTAAAGAGGAGGCTTCTCTCAGCAGAAGGTGTGAGGGAGGGACCCTGAGTTTGCTGCCTCAAGTGGAACATACACTGAGAAGCCCTGACTCGAAAGGAGGCCGGGTTTCCTTGCAGTGGCTTGAATACAGGCTCCTCTTTCATCTCACAAGGTGAAGGGATGTCTGAATCCCCAGTGGAGTCCCTAGAGAAAGCCCTAAGTCCCCGACTCCTTTCGATGGAATGCCTCACATGCCTTTGACACCTCGAGCGGCACGCAGAGTTCACTGCTTCAAAATGTGACGATGCCTGACTCCTCTTGAACATTGAGAGGAATCCCAATATCCCTGTGGCTACTGGAAAGGGACCCTGGGTCTCCCGCCTCACCTCGAGAAGCGTTCCTTTGGCCTGCCAAGCCTCGAAGAGATTCCTGAGGTGTCCCTCATAACTCGACAGGAGTCATGACGTCGCTGCACAAACACGATTTTGAAGGCCCATCCCCGCCATAACTCGATAATATACCCAGGTCCCCCGCCGCAACTCGAGAAAAACCATGAGACTTCCCCCTCAAAGCGAGATGAGGCCCGATTCCCCTGCACTGCATGCAGAGCAATCCCGTGATCCCCATGAAACATGTAAGGACCTCGACTTGCTTGATGGATCTCGAGACAATCCGCAAGAACACTGTCACAATTAGAGAGGGACCCTGAGGTCACACCAGCACCACGAAGGAGCTCCATGTACCCCAATCAACTCGAGATGAGGCCCGATTCCCCTGCTTTGACTCCAGAGCCATCCCCCGTTCCCCATCAAACACGACAGTGGCTTGACTTCCTTTAGGCAACTCCAGAGGTTCCCCGAGAAAAACGTGCCAAGTCTAGAGGAATACCAAGTTCATAGAGCAACTTGAGAAATGCTCCGTGGACCCAAATTGCCTGGAGATGAGAGCTGATTACCTGGCTTAGAACAAGAAGGATGCCTACTTTCCACAAGCCCCTCAAGCGAAGGCTTCTCTCAGCAGTAGGTGTGAGGGGAGGGACCCTGAGTTTGCTGCCTCAAGTGGAATATACACCGAGAAGCCCTGACTCGAAAGGAGGCTGGGTTTCCTTACAGTGGCTTGAATACAGGCTCCTCTTTCATCTCACAAGGTGAAGGGATGTTTGATTCCCCTGTGGAGTCCCTAGAAATAGCCCTAGGTCCCCGACTCCTTTCGATGGAATGCCTCACATGCCTTTGACACCTCGAGCGGCACACAGAGTTCACTGCTTCAAAAGGTGACGATGCCTGACTCCTCTTGAACATTGACAGGAAACCCAATATCCCTGTGGGTACTGGAAAGGCACCCTGGGTCTCCCGCCTCACATCGAGAAGCGTCCCTTTGGCCCTGCCAAGCCTCGAAGAGATTCCGGATGTGTCCCTCATAACTCAATAGGAGTCCTGACGTCGCTGGACAAACACGAGTGTTGAAGTGCCATACCCGCCATAACTCGAGAATATAACCCAGGTCCCCACCGCAACTCTAAAAAAACCATGAGACTTCCCCCTCAAAGCGAGATGAGGCCCGACCCTTCTGCACTGCATGCAGAGCAATCCCGTGATCCCCATGAAACATGTAAGGAGCCTCGACTTGCTGATGGATCTCGAGACAATCCGCAAGAACACTGTCACAAGTACAGAGGGACCCTGAGGTTACACCAGCATCGCGAAGGAGCTCCATGTACCCCAAATCAACTCTAGATGAGGCCCGATTCCCCTGCCTTGACTCCAGAGCCATCCCCCGTTCCACATCAAACACGACAGTGGCTTGACTTCCTTTAGGCAACTCCAGAGGTTCCCTGAGAAAAACGTGCCAAGTCTAGAGGAATACCAAGTTCATAGAGCTACTCGAGGAATGCTCCGTGGACCCCAAATTGCCTGGAGATGAGAGCTGATTGCCTGGCTTAGACTCAAGAAGGATGCCTACTTTCCACAAGCCCCTCAAGAGAAGGCTTCTCTCAGCAGTAGGTGTGAGGGAGGGACCCTGAGTTTGCTGCCTCAAGTGAAATATACACCGAGAAGCCCTGACTCGAAAGGAGGCTGGGTTTCCTTACAGTGACTTGAATACAGGCTACTCTATCATCTCACAAGGTGAAGGGATGTTTGAATCCCCTGTGGAGTCCATAGAAATAGGCCTAGGTCCCCGACTCCTTTCGTTGGAATGCCTCACATGCCTTTGACACCTCGAGCGGCACGCAGAGTTCACTGCTTCAAAAGCTGACGATGCCTGACTCCTCTTGAACATTGAGAGGAATCCCCATATCCCTGAGCTACTGGAAAGGGACCCTGGGTCTCCCGCCTCACCTCAAGAAGAGTCCCTTTGGCCCTGCCAAGCCTCGAAGAGATTCCTGAGGTGTCCCTCGTAACTCGACAGGAGTCCTGATGTTGCTGGGGAAACACGAGTGTTGAAGGGCCATCCCCTCCGTAACTCGAGTATATACCCCAGGTCCCCGCCGCAACTCAAGAAAAAACATGAGACTTCCCGCCCAAAGCGAGATGAGGCCCGATTCCCCTTCAATGCATGCAGAACAATCCCGTGATTCGCATGAAACATGTAAGAAGCCTCGACTTGCTTGATGGATCTCGAGACAATCCCCAAGAACACTGTCACAAGTAGAGAGGAACCCTCAGGTCACACAAGCATCACGAAGGGGCTCCATGTACCCCAAATCAACTTGAGATGAGGCCCGCTTCCCTTGATTTGACTCCTGAGCCGTACCCCGATTCCCAGCAAACACGACCAGTGGCTTGACTTTCTTTAGGTAACTCTAGAGGTTCCCCGAGAACAACCTGCCAAGCCTAGAGGAATACCAAGTTCAGCAGAGCAACATGAGGAATGCTCCGTGGACCGCAAATTGCCTGGAATTGAGAGCTGATTGCCTGGCTTAGACCCAAGACATATGCCAACTTTCCACAAGCCCCTCAAGGGGGGAATTCTCTCATCAGTAGGTGTGAGGGAGGGACCCTGAGTTTTATGCCTCAAGTGGAATATACACCGAGAATCCCTGACTTTAAAGGAGGCCGGGTTTCCTTGCAGTGGCTTGAATACAGGCTCATCTTTCATCTCACAAGGTGAAGGGATGTCCGAATCCCCAGTGGAGTCACTAGAGAAACCCTAAGTCCCCGACTCCTTTCGATGGAATGCCTCACATGCCTTTGACACCTCGAGAAGCACGCAGAGTTCACTGCTTCAAAAGGTGACGATGCCTGACTCCTCTTGAACATTGAGAGGAATCCCAATATCCCTGTGGCTACTGGAAAGGGACGCTGGGTCTCCCGCCTCACCTCGAGAAGCGTCCCTTTGGCCCTGCCAAGCCTCGAAGAGATTCCTGAGGTGTCCTTCATAACTAGACAGGAGTCATGACGTCGCTGCACAATCACGATTCTTGAAGGGCCATCCCCGCCATAACTCGATAATATACCCCTGGTCCCCGCCGCAACTCGAGAAAAACAATGAGACTTCCCCCTCAAAGCGAGATGAGTCCCGATTCCCCCGAACTGCATGCAGAGCAATCCTGTGATCCCCATGAAACATGTAAGGACCTCGACTTGCTTGATGGATCTCCAGACAATCCGCAAGAACACTGTCACAAGTAGAGAGGGACCCTGAGGTCACACAAGCACCACGAAGGAGATCCATGTACCCCAAATCAACTCGAGATGAGGCCCGATTCCCCTGCCTTGACTCCAGAGCCATCCCCCATTTCCCATCAAACACGACAGTGGCTTGACTTCCTTTATGCAACTAAAGAGGTTCCCCGAGAACAACGTGCCAAGCCTAGAGAAATACTAAATTTCAGCAGAGCAACTCGAGGAATGCTTCGTGTACCCCAAATTGCCTGGAGATGAGAGCTGATTGCCTGGCTTAGAAACAAGAAGGATGCCTATTTCCACAAGCCCCTCTAGCGAAGGCTTCTCTCAGCAGTAGGTGTGAGGGAGGGACCCTGAGTTTGCTGCCTCAAGTGGAATATACACCGAGAAGCCCTGACTCGAAAGGAGGCTGGGTTTCATTACAGTGACTTGAATACAGGCTCCTCTATCATCTCACAAGGTGAAGGGATGTTTGAATCCCCTGTGGAGTCCATAGAGAAAGCCCTAGGTCCCGACTCCTTTCGACGGAAAGCCTCACATGCCTTTGACACCTCGAGCGGCACGCAGAGTTCACTGCTTCAAAAGGTGACGATACCTGACTCCTCTTGAACATTGACAGGAATCCCCATATCCCTGTGGCTACTGGAAAGGGTCCCACTGGGTCCCCGCCTCACCTCGAGAAGCGTCCCTTTGGCCCTGCCAAGCCTCGAAGAGATTCCTGAGGGATCCCTCGTAACTCGACAGGAGTCCTGACGTCGCTGGAGAAACACGACTGTTGAAGTGCCATCCCCACCGTATCTCGAGAATATAACCCAGGTCCCCACCGCAACTCGAGAAAAACCATGACACTTTCCCCTCAAAGCGAGATGAGGCACCATTCCCCTGCACTGCATGCAAAGCAATCCCGTGATCCCCATGAAACATGTAAGAAGCCTCTACTTGTTTGATGGATCTCGAGACAATCCGCAAGAACACTGTCACAAGTAGAGAGGGACCCTGAGGTCACACCAGCATGGCGAAGGAGCTCCATGTACTACAAATCAACACGAGATGAGGCCCGATTCCCCTGCCTTGACTCGAGGCCATCTCGCGTTCCACATCAAACACGACCAGTGGTTTGACTTCCTTTAGGCAACTCCAGAGGTTCCCAGAGAAAAACGTGCCAAGCCTAGAGAAATACCAAGTTCAGCAGAGCAACTCGAGGAATGTTCCTTGGACCCCAAATTGCCTGGAGATGAGAGCTGATTACCTGGCTTAGACGTAAGAAGGACTCCTACTTTCCACAAGCCCCTCAAGGGGAGGCTGCTCTCAGCAGTAAGTGTGAGGGAGGGACCCTGAGCTTGCTGCCTCAGTGGAATATACACTGAGAAGCCCTGACTCGAAAGGAGGCTGGGTTTCCTTACAGTGGCTTGAATACAGGCTCCTCTTTCATCTCACAAGGTGAAGGAATGTCTGCTTCCCCTGTGGAGTCCCTAGAGAAAGCCCTAGGTCCCCGACTCCTTTCGACGGAATGCCTCACATGCTTTTGACACCTCGAGCGGCACGCAGAGTTCACTGCTTCAAAAGGTGATGATGCCTGACTCCTCTTGAACATTGACAGGAATCTCAATATCCCTGTGGCTACTGGAAAGGGACCCTGGGTCTCCCGCCTTACCTCGAGAAGCGTCCCTTTGGCCCTGCCAAGCCTCGAAGATATTACTGAAGTGTCCCTCGTAACTCGACAGGAGTCCTGACGTTGCTGGGAAAACACGAGTGTTGAAGTGCCATCCCCGCCGTAACTCGAGAATATATACCCAGGTCCCCGCCGCAACTCGAGAAAAACCATGAGACTTTCCCCCTCAAAGCGAGATGAGGCCCGATTCCCCTGCACTGCATGCAGAGCAATCCCTTGATCCCCATGAAACATGTAAGGAGCCTCGACTTGCTTGATGGATCTCGAGACAGTCCGCAAGAAACACTGTCACAAGTAGAGAGGGAACCTGAGGTCACACCAGCATCCTGAAGGATTTCCATTTACCCAAATCAACTCGACATGAGGCAGGATTCCCCTGCCTTGACTCCAGAGCCATCCCCTGCGTTCCCATCAAACACGACCAGTGGCTTGACTTCCTTTAGGAAACTCCAGAGGTTCCCCGAGAAAAACGTGCCAAGCCTAGAGGAATACCAAGTTCAGCAGAGCAACTCGAGGTATGCTCAGTGGACCCCAAATTGCCTGGAGATGAGAGCTGATTGCCTGGCTTAGACTCAAGACGTATGTCAACTTTCCACAAGCCCCTCAAAGAGGCCTCTCTCAGCAGTAGTTGTGAGGGAGGGACTCTGACCTTGCTGCCTCAAGTGGAATATACACCGAGAAGCCCTGACTCGAAAGGAGGCCGGGTTTCCTTGCAGTGGCTTGAATACAGTCTAGTCTTTCATCTCACAAGGTGAAGGGATGTCTGCACCACCTGTGGAGTCCCTAGAGAAAGCCCTAGGTCCCCGACTCCTTTCGACGGAATGCCTCACATGCCTTTGACACCTCGAGAGGCACGCAGAGTTCACTGCTTCAAAATTTGACGGAGCCTGACTCCTCTTGAACATTGACAGGAATCCCAGTATCCCTGTGGCTACTGGAAAGGGACCCTGGGTCTCCCGACTCACCTCGAGAAGCGTCCCTTTGACCCTGCCAAGCCTCGAAGAGACTCCTGAGGTGTCCCTCGTAACTCGACAGGAGTCCTGACGTCGTTGAACAAACACGAGGGTTGAAGGGCCATCCCCACCGTAAGTCGAGAATGTACCCCAGGTCCCCGCCGCAACTCGAGAAAAACCATGAGACTTCCCCCTCCAAGCGAGATGAGGCCCGATTCCCCTTCACTGCATGCAGAGCAATCCCGTGATCCCCCTGAAACATGTCAGGAGCCTCGACTTGCTTGATGGATGTCGAGAGAGTCCGCAAAAATCACTGTCACAAGTAGAGAGGGACCCTGAGGTCACACAGCATCGCGAAGGAGTTCCATGTACCCAAAATCAACTCGAGATGAGGCAGGATTCCCCTGCCTTGACTCCAGAGCCATCCCCCGTTCCCATCAAACACGACCAGTGGCTTGACTTCTTTAGGAAACTCCAGAGGTTCCCCGAGAACAACGTGCCAAGCCTAGAGGAATACCAAGTTCAGCAGAGCAACTCCAGGTATGCTCAGTGGACCCCAAATTGCCTGGAGATGAGAGCTGATTGCCTGGCTTAGACTCAAGACGTATGCCAACTTTCCACTAGCCCCTCAAAGAGGACCTCTCTCAGAAGTAGGTGTGAGGGAGGGACCCTGAATTTTGCTGCCTCAATTGGAATATACACCGAGAAGCCCTGACTCGAAAGGAGGCCGGGTTTCCTTGCAGTGGCTTGAATACAGGATCCTCTGTATCATCTCACAAGTTGAAGGGATGTCTGAATCCCCTGTGGAGTCCCTAGAAAAGCCCTAGGTCCCCGACTCCTTTCGATGGAATGCCTCACATGCCTTTGACACCTCGAGCGGCACGCAGAGTTCACTGCTTCAAAAGGTGATGATGCCTGACTCCTCTTGAACATTGACAGGAATCCCCATATCCCCTGGCTACTGGAAAGGGACCCTGGGTCTCCCGCCTCACCTCGAGAAGCGTCCCTTTGGCCCTGCCAAGCCTCGAAGAGATTCCTGAGGTATCCCTCGTAACTCGACAGGAGTCCTGACGTCGCTGGGGAAACACGAGTGTTGAAGGGCCATCCCCGCCGTAACTCGAGAATATACCCAGGTCCGTGCCGCAACTGGACAAAAACCATGAGACTTTCCCCCCCAAAGCGAGATGAGGACCGATTTCCCCATCACTGCATGCAAGCAATCCCGTGATACCCATGAAACATGTAAGGAGCCTCGACTTGCTTGATGGATCTCGAGACAGACCGCAAAACACTGTCACAAGTAGAGAGGGAACCCTGAGGTCACACCAGCATCGCGAAGGAGCTCCATGTACCCCAAATCAAATCGAGATGAGTCAGGATTCCCCTGCCTTGACTACCAGAGCCATCCCCCGATCCACATCAAACACGACCAGTGGCTTGACTTCCTTTAGGAAACTCCAGAGGTTCCCCGAGAAACCACGTGCCAAGTCTAGAGGAATACCAAGTTCAGAAGAGCAACTCGAGGAATGCTCCGTGGACCCCAAATTGCCTGGATATGAGAACTGATTGCCTGGCTTAGACTCAAGACATATGCCAAGTTTCCACAAGCCACTCAAGAGGAGGCTTCTCTCAGCAGTAGGTGTGAGGGAGGGACCCTGAGTTTGCTGCCTCAAGTGGAATATACACCGAGAAGCCCTGACTCGAAAGGAGGCCGGGTTTCCTTGCAGTGGCTTGAATACAGGCTCCTCTTTCATCTCACAAGGTGAAGGGATGTCTGAATCCCCTGTGGAGTCCCTAGAGAAAGGCCTAGGTCCCCGACTCCTTTCAACGGAATGCCTCGCATGCTTTTGACACCTTGAGCGGCACGCACAGTTCACTGCATCAAAAGCTGACGATGCCTGACACTTCTTGAACATTAACAGGAAACCCAATATCCCTGTGGCTACTGGAAAGGGACCCTGGGTCTCCCGCCTTTCACCTCGAGAAGCGTCCCTGTGGCCCTGCCAATCCTCGAAGAGATTCATAAGGTGTCCCTCATAACTAGATAGGAGTCCTGACGTCGCTGGACCAACACGAGTGTTGAAGGGCCATCCTCGCCGTAACTCGAGAATATACCCCAGGTCCCCGCCGCAACTCGAGAAAAACCGTGAGACTTCCCCCTCAAAGCGAGATGAGGCCCGATTCTTCTGCAATGCATGCAGAGCAATCCCGTGATCCGCATGAAAAATGTAAGAAGCCTCGACTTCCTTGTTGGATCTCGAGACAATCCCCAAGAACACTGTCACAAGTAGAGAGGAACCTGAGGTCACACAAGCATCGCGAAGGAGCTCCATGTACCCCACATCAAACCGAGATGAGGCCCGATTCCCCTGCCTTGACTCCAGCGCCATCCCCCGTTCCCCATCAAACAAGACCAGTGGCTTGACTTCCTTTAGGCAACTCCAGAGGTTCCCCTAGAGAACAACTGCCAAGTCTAGAGGAATACCAAGTTCATAGAGCCAATCGAGGAAATGCTCCGTGGACCCCAAACGCCTGGAGATGAGAGCTGATTGCTTGGCTTAGACAAAAGAGGATGCCTACTTTCCACAAGCCCCTCTAGCGGAGGCTTCTCTCATCAGTAGGTGTAGGGAGGTACCCTGAATTTGCTGCCTCAAGTGGAATATACACCGAAAAGCCCTGACTGGAAAGGAGACTGGGTTTCCTTACAGTGGACTTGAATACAGGCTCCTCTTTCATCTCACAAGGTGAAGGGATGTCTGAATCCCCTGTGGAGTCCTAGAGAAAGCCCTAGGTCCGACTCCTTTCGACGGAATGCCTCACATGCCTTTGACACCTCGAGCGGCACGCAGATTTCACTGCTTCAAAAGGTGACGATGCCTGACTACTCTTGAACATTGACAGGAATCCCCATATCCCTGTGGCTACTGGAAAGGGACCCTGGTCTCCCGACTCACCTCGAGAAGCGTCCCTTCGGCCCTGCCAACCTCGAAGAGATTCCTGAGGTGTCCCTCGTAACTCGACAGGAGTCCTGACGTCGCAGGAAAACACGACTTTTGAAGTGCCATCCCCGCCGTATCTCGAGAATATACCCAGGTCCCCGCAAGGCAACTCGAGAAAAACCATGAGACTTCCCCCTCAAAGCGAGATGAGGCACCGATTCCTCTGGCACTGCATGCAGAGCAATCCCGTGATCCCCATGAAACTTGTAAGGAGCCTCTACTTGCTTGATGGATGTCGAGACAATCCGAAAGAACACTGTCACAAGTACAGAGGGACCCTGAGGTCACACCAGCATCAGGAAGGAGCTCCATGGGCCCACAAATCAACTCGAGATGAGGCCCGATTCCCCTGTCTTGACTCCAGAGCCATCCCCGTTCTACATCAAACAAGACCTGTGGTTTGACTTTCTTTAGGCAACTCCAGAGTTTCCCCCGAGAAAAACGTGCCAAGTCTAAGGAATATCAAGTTCAAAGCGCCACACAAAGAATGCTCCTTGGACCCAAAATTGTCTGGAGATGAGAGCTGATTGCTTGGCTTAGACTCAAGAGGATGCCTACTTTCCACAAGCCCCTCAAGAGAAGGCTTCTCTCAGCAGTAGGTGTGAGGGAGGGACCCTGAGTTAGCTGCCTCAAGTGGAATATACACCGAGAAGCCCTGACTAAAAAGGAGGATGGGTTTCCTTACAGTGACTTGAATACAGGCTCCTCTATCATCTCACAAGGTGAAGGGATGTATGAATCCCCTGTGGAGTCAATAGAGAAAGGCCTAGGTCCCCGACTCCTTTCGATGAAATGCCTCACATGCCTTTGACACCTTGGAGCGGCACGCAGAGTTTACTTCCTTCAAAATGTGACGATGCCTGACTCCTCTTGAACATTGAGAGGAATCCCATATACATGAGCTACTGGAAAGGGAACCCTGGGTCTCCCGCCTCACCTCAAAGAGAGTCCCTTTAGGCCCTGCCAAGCCTCGAAGAGATTCCTGAGGTGTCCCTCGTAACTGGACAGGAGTCCTGACGTCGCTGGGGAAACACGAGTGTTGAAGGGCCATCCCCTCCGTAACTCGAGAATATATACCCAGGTCCCCACCGCAACTCGAGAAAAACCATGAGACTTCCCCCCCAAAGCGAGATGAGGCCCGATTCCCCATGCACTGCATGCAAAGCAATCCCGTGAGCCCCATGAAACATGTAAGGAGCCTCGACTTGCTTGATGGATCCAAAGACAGTCCGCAAAAATCACTGTCACAAGTAGAGAGGGACCTGAGGTCACACCAGCATCGCGAAGGAGTTCCATGTACCCCAAATCAACACGAGATGCGGCAGGATTCCCCAGCCTTGACTTCAGAGCCATCCCCCTTCCACATCAAACACGACCAGTGGCTTGACTTCCTTTAGGCAACACCAGAGGTTCCACGAGAGCAACGTGCCAAGCCTAGAGGAATACCAAATTCAGAAGAGCAACTCCAGGTATGCTCCGTGGACCCCAAATTGCCTGGAGATGAGAGCTGATTGCCTGGCTTAGACTCAAGACATATGCCAAGTATCTGCAAGCCACTCAAGAGGAGGCTTCTCTCAGCAGTAGGTGTGAGGGAGGGACCCTGAGTTTGCTGCCTCAAGTGGAATATATACCGAGAAGCCCTGACTCGAAAGGAGGCCGGGTTTCCTTGCAGTGGCTGGAATACAGGCTCCTCTTTCATCTCACAAGGTGAAGGGATGTCTGAATCCCCTGTGGAGTCCTTAGAGAAAGGCCTAGGTCCCCGACTCCTTTCGACGGAATGCCTCGCATGCTTTTGACACCTCGAGCGGCCCGCACAGTTCACTGCATCAAAAGCTGACGATGCCTGACTCCTCTTGAACATTAACAGGAATCCCAATATCCCTGTGGCTACTGGAAAGGGACCCTTGGTTTCCCGCCTCACATCAAAGAAGCGTCCCTTGGCCCTGCCAAGCCTAGAAGAGATTCATAAGGTGTCCCTCATAACTAGATAGGAGTCCTGACATCGCTGGACCAACACGAGTGTTGAAGGGACATCCCCGCCGTAACTCGAGAATATACCCCAGGTCCCCACCGCAACTCAAGAAAAACCATGAGACTTGATCCCCGTCTCAAAGAGAATTGATGCCCAATTCCCTTTCAATGCATGCAGAGCAAACCCGTGATCTGCATGAAACATGTAAGAAGCCTCGACTTGCTTGTTGGATCTCAAGACAATCCACAAGAACACTGTCACAAGTAGAGAGGAACCCTGAGGGCACACAAGCATCACGAAGTGGCTCCATGCACCCCAAATCAACTTGAGATGAGCCCCGCTTCCCTTGACTTGAGTGCTGAGCCATACCGCGATTCACAGCAAACATGACCAGTGGCGTGACTTTCTTTAGGCAACTCTAGAGGTTCCCCGAGAACAACCTGCCAAGCGTAGAGGAATACCGAGTTCAGCAGAGCAACCTGAGGAATGCTACGTGCACCACAAATTGCCTGGAATGGAGAGCTGATTGCCTGGCTTGGACTCAAGACGTATGCCAAATTTCCACAAGCCCCTCAAGTGGGGGCTTCTCACATCAGTAGGTGTGAGGGAGGGACCCTGAGTTTTCTGCCTCAAGTGGAATACACACCGAGAAGCCCTGACTTAAAGGAGGCCGGGTTTCCTTGCAGTGGCTTGAATACAGGCTCATCTTTCATCTCACAAGGTGAAGGGATGTCTGAATCCCAAGAGGAGTCACTAGAGAAACCCTAAGTCCCCGACTCCTTTGTCGGAATGCCTCACATGCCTTTGACACCTCGAGCGGCACGCAGAGTTCACTGCTTCAAAAGGTGACGAAGCCTGACTGCTCTTGAACATTGAGAGAAATCCCAATATCACTGTGGCTCCTGGAAGGGACCCTGGGTCTCCCAACTCACCTCGAGAAGCATCCCCTTGGCCCTGCCAAGCCTCGAAGAGATTCCTGAAGTGTCCTTCATAACTGGACAGGAGACATGACGTCCCTGGACAATCAGGATTCTTGAAGGGCCATCCCCGCCGTAACTCGATAATATACCTCAGGTCCCCGCCTCAACTCGAGAAAAACAATGACACTTCCCCCTCAAAGCGAGATGAGGCCCGATTCCGCTGCAATGCATGCAGAGAAACCCCATGATACCCATGAAACATGTAAGTACCTCGACTTGCTTGATGGATCTCCAGACAATCCGCAAGAACACTGTCACAATTAGAGAGGGACCCTGAGGTCACACAAGCATCGCGAAAGAGCTCCATGTACCCCATATCAACTCGAGATGAGGCCCGATTCCCATGCCTTGACTCCAGCGCCATCCCCCGTTCCCCATCAAACACGACAGTGGCTTGACTT
The DNA here is from genome assembly GCA_020976825.1 of Odocoileus hemionus. Taxonomy (NCBI): domain Eukaryota; kingdom Metazoa; phylum Chordata; class Mammalia; order Artiodactyla; family Cervidae; genus Odocoileus; species Odocoileus hemionus. The sequence continues at coordinate 60,627 of JAJLRB010001211.1, read as the reverse complement.
CCTTTTTGCAACTCCAGAAGTTCCCCGAGAACAACGTGGCAAGTCTAGAGGAATACCAAGTTCATAGAGCCACTCGAGAAATGCTCTGTGGACCCCAAACTGCCTGGAGATGATAGCTGATTGCCTGGCTTAGACACAAGAAGGATGCCTACTTTCCACAAGCCCCTCTAGCGAAGGCTTCTCTCATCAGTAGGTGTAAGTGAGGGACCCTGAGTTTGCTGCCTCAAGTGAAATATACACCGAGAAGCCCTGACTCGAAAGGAGGCTGGGTTTCCTTACAGTGACTTGAATACAGGCTCCTCTATCATCTCACATGGTGAAGGGATGACTGAATTCCCTGTGGAGTCCCTAGAGAAAGCCCTAGGTCCCTGACTCCTTTCGACGGAATGCCTCACATGCCTTTGACACCTCGAGCGGCAAGCAGAGTTCACTGCTTCAAAAGGTGACGATGCCTGATTCCTCTTGAACATTGTCAGGAATCCCACATGCCTGAGCTACTGGAAAGGGACCCTGGGTCTCCCGCCTCACCTCGAGAAGCGTCCCTTTAGCCCTCCAAGCCTCGAAGAGATTCCTGAAGTGTCCCTCAAACTCGACAGGAGTCCTGACGTCGCTGGAGAAACACGACTGTTGAAGTGCCATCCCCGCCGTATCTCGAGAATATACCCCATGTCCGCACCGCAACTCGAGAAAAACCATGAGACTTCCTCCTCAAAGCGAAATGATGCCCGATTCACCTTCAATGCATGCAGAACAATTCCGTGATCCGCATGAAACATGTAAGAAGCCTCGACTTGCTTGTTGGATCTCGAGACAATCCCCAAGAACACTGTCACAAGTAGAGAGGAACCCTGAGGTCACAGAAGCATCACGAAGTGGCTGCATGTACCCCAAATCAACTGGAGATGAGGCCCGCTTCCCTTGACTTGACTGCTGAGCTGTACCCCGATTCGCAGCAAACACGACCAGTGGCGTGACTTTCTTTAGGCAACTCTAGAGGTTCCCGGAGAACAACCTGACAAGCCTAGAGGAATACTGAGTTCAGGAGAGCAACTCGAGGAATGCTCCGTGGACTGCAAATTGCCTGGAATTGAGAGCTGATTGCCTGGCGTAGACTCAAGACGTATGCCAACTTTCCACAAGCCCCTCAAGTGGGGGCTTCTCACATCAGTAGGTGTGAGGGAGGGACCCTGAGTTTTCTGCCTCAAGTGGAATATACACTGAGAAGCCCTGACTTTAAAGGAGGCCGGGTTTCCTTGCAGTGGCTTGAATACAGGCTCATCTTTCATCTCACAAGGTGAAGGGATGTCTGAATCCCCAGTGGAGTCACTAGAGAAACCCTAAGACCCCGACTCCTTTCGACGGAATGCCTCACATGCCTTTGACAACTCGAGCGGCACGCAGAGTTCACTGCTTCAAAAGGTAACGATGCCTGACTCCTCTTGAACATTGAGAGAAATCCCAATATCCCTGTGGCTCCTGGAAAGGGACCCTGGGTCTCCCAACTCGCCTCGAGAAGCATCCCTTTGGCACTGCCAAGCCTCGAAGAGATTCATGAAGTGTCCTTCATAACTGGACAGGAGTCATGACGTCGCTGAACAATCACGATTCTTGAAGGGCCGTCCACGCCGTAACTCGATAATATACCTCAGGTCCCCGCCGCAACTCGAGAAAAACCATGAGGCTTTCCCCTCAAAGCGAGATGAGGCCCGATTCCCCTGCAATGCATGCAGAGCAATCCCGTGATCCCCATGAAACATGTAAGTACCTCGACTTGCTTGATGGATCTCCAGACAATCCGCAAGAACACTGTCACAATTAGAGAGGGACCCTGAGGTCACACAAGCATCGCAAAGGAGCTCCATGTACCCCACATGAAACCGAGATGAGGCCCGATTCCCCTGCCTTGACTCCAGCACCATCCCCCGTTCCCCATCAAACATGACAGTGGCTTGACTTCCTTTATGCAACTCCAGAGGTTCCCCGAAAACAACGTGCCAAGTCTAGAGGAATACCAAGTTCATAGAGCCACTCGAGAAATGCTCCGTGGGCCCCAAATTGCCTGGAGATGAGAGCTGATTGCCTGGCTTAGACACAAGAAGGATGCCTACTTTCCACAAGCCCCTCAAGAGAAGGCTTCTCTCAGCAGTAGGTGTGAGGGCGGGACCCTGAGTTTGCTGCCTCAAGTGGAATATACACCGAGAAGCCCTGACTCGAAAGGAGGCTGGGTTTCCTTACAGTGACATGAATACACGCTCCTCTATCATCTCACAAGTTGAAGGGATGACGGAATCCCCTGTGGAGTCCATAGAGAAAGCCCTAGGTCCCCGAAAACTTCGATGGAATGCCTCAAATGACTTTGACACCTCGAGCGGCACGCAGAGTTTACTTCCTCAAAAGGTGACGATGCCTGACTCTTCTTGAAGATTAAGAGGAATTCCCATATACATGAGCTACTGGAAACGGACGCTTGCTCTCCCGCTTCACCTTAAAGAAATTCTCTTTGGACCTGCCAAGCCACGAAGAGATTCCTGAGGTGTCCCTCATAACTCAACAAGAGTCCTGATGTCGCTGGGGAAACACGAGTGTTGAAGGGCCATCCCCTCCGTAACTCGAGTATATACCCCAGGACCCTACCGCAATCGAGAAAAACACTGAGACTTCCCCCCCAAAGCGAGATGAGGCTCGATTCCCCATCACTGCATGCAAAGCAATCCCGTGATACCCAAGAAACCTGAAAGGAGCCTCGACTTCCTTGATGGATCCGAAGACAGTCCGCAAGATCACTGTCACAAGTAGAGAGGGAACCTGAGGTCACACCAGCATCGCGAAGGAGTTCCATGTACCCCAAATCAACACGAGATGTGGCAGGATTCCCCAGCCTTGACTTCAGAGACATCCCGTTATCCACATCAAACACGACCAGAGGCTTGACTTCCTTTAGGCAACACCAGAGGTTCCACGAGAACAACGTGCCAAGCCTAGAGGAATATCAAATTCAGAAGAGCAACTCCAGGTATGCTCCGTGGACCCCAAATTGCCTGGAGATGAGAGCTGATTGCCTGGCTTAGACTCAAGACATATGCCAACTATCCACAAGCCACTCAAGAGGAGGCTTCTCTCAGCAGTAGGTGTGAGGGAGGGACCCTGAGTTTGCTGCCTAAAGTGGAATATACACCGATAAGCCCGGACTCAAAAGGAGGCCGGGTTCCCTTCAGTGGCTGGAATACACTCTCCTCTTTCATCTCACAAGGTGAAGGGATGTCTGAATCCCCTGTGTAGTCCCTAGAGAAAGGCCTAGGTCCCCGACTCCTTTCAACGGAATGCCTCGCATGCTTTTGACACCTCAAGCGGCCGGCACAGTTCACTGCATCAAAAGCTGACGATGCCTGTCTCCTCTTGAACATTAACAGAATCCCAATATCCCTGTGGCTAGTGGAAAGGGACACTTGGTCTCCCGCCTCACATCGAGAAGCGTCCCTTTGGCCCTGCCAAGCCTAGAAGAGATTCATAAGGTGTCCCTCATAACTAGATAGGACTCTTGATTTCGCTGGACCAACACGAGTGTTGAAGGGTCATCCCCGCCGTAACCAGAGAATATACCCCAGGTCCTTCCGCACCTCGAGAAAAACCATGAGACTTCCCCCTCTAAGCGAGATGAGGCCTGATTCCCCTTCAATGCATGCAGAGCAATCCCGTTATCTGCATGAAACATGTAAGAAGCCTCGACTTGCTTCTTGGATCTCGAGACAATCCCCAAGAACACTGTCACAAGTAGAGAGGAACCCTGAGGTCACACAAGCATCTCGAAGTGGCTCCATGTACCCCAAATCAACTTGAGATGAGGCCCGCCTCATTTGACTTGAGAGCTGAGCTGTACCCCGATTCGCAGCAAACACGACCAGTGGCGTGACTTTCTTTAGGCAACTCTAGAGGTTCCCCGAGAAAAACCTGCCAAGCCTAGAGGAATACCGAGTTCAGCAGAGGAACTCGAGGAATGCTTCGTGGACCACAAATTGCCTGGAATGGAGAGCTGATTGCCTGGCTTAGACTCAAGGCGTATGCCAACTTTTCACAAACCCCTCAAGTGGGCGCTTCTCACATCAGTAGGTGTGAGGGAGGGACCCTGAGTTTTCTGCCTCAAGTGGAATATACACCGAGAAGCCCTGACTTTAAAGGAGGCCGGGTTTCCTTGCAGTGGCTTGAACACAGGCTCATCTTTCATCTCACAAGGTGAAGGGATGTCTGAATCCCCAGTGGAGTCACTAGAGAAACCTTAAGTCCCCGACTCCTTTGACGGAATTCCTCACATGCCTTTGACATCTCGAACGGCACGCAGAGTTCACTGCTTCAAAAGGTGACGATGCCTGATTGCTCTTGAACATTGAGAGAAATCCCAATATCACTGTGGCTCCTGGAAAGGGACCCTGGGTCTCCCAACTCACCTCGAGAAGCATCCCTTTGGCCTTGTCAAGCCTCGAAGAGATTCCGGAACTGTTCTTCATAACTGGGCAGGAGTCATGACGTCGCTAGACAATCAAGATTCTTGAAGGGCCGTCCCCGCCGTAACTCGATAATATACCTCAGGTCCCCGCCGCAACTCGAGAAAAACCATGACACTTCCCCCTCAAAGCGAGATGAGGCCCGATTCCCCTACAATGCATGCAGAGAAATTCCGTGATCTCCATGAAACATGTAAGGACCTCGACTTGCTTGATGGATCTCCAGACAATCCGCAAGAACACTGTCACAATTAGAGATGGACCCTGAGGTCACACAAGCATCGCGAAAGAGCTCCATGTACCCCACATCAACTCGAGATGAGGCCCGATTCCCCTGGCTTTACTCCAGCACCATCCACCGTTCCCCATGAAACACGACAGTGGCTTGACTTCCTTTATGCAACTCCAGAAGTTCCCCGAGAACAACGTGCCAAGTCTAGAGGAAAACCAAGTTCATAGAGCCACTCGAGAAATGCTCTGTGGACCCCAAATTGCCTGGAGATGAGAGCTGATTGCCTGGCTTAGAATCAAGTAGGATGCCTACTTTCCACAATCCCCTCAAGAGAAGGCTTCTCTTAGCAGTAGGTGTGAGGGCGGGACCCTGAGTTTGCTGCCTCAAGTGGAATATACACCGAGAAGCCCTGACTAGAACGGAGGATGGGTTTCCTTACAGTGACTTGAATACAGGCTCCTCTATCATCTCATAAGGTGAAGGGATGTATGAATCCCCTGTAGAGTCCATAGAAAAAGGCCTAGGACCACGAAACCTTTTGATGGAATGCCTCACATGCCTTTGATACTTCGAGCGGCACGCAGAGTTTACTTCCTCAAAAGGTGACGATGCCTGACTGCTCTTGAACATTGAGAGGAATCCCCATATACATGAGCTACTGGAAAGGGACCCTGAGTCTCCCGCTTCACCTCAAAGAGTGTCTCTTTGGCCCTGCCAAGCCTCGAAGAGTTTCCTGAGGTGTCCCTCGTAACTCGACAGGAGCCCTGACGTCGCTGGGGAAACACGAGTGTTGAAGGGCCATCCCCTCCGTAACTCGAGTATATACCCCAGGACCCCACCGCAACTCGAGAAAAACCATGAGACTTCCCCCCCAAAGCGAGATGAGGCCCGATTCCCCATCACTGCATGCAAAGCAATCCCGTGATACCCATGAAACATGTAAGGAGCCTCGACATGCTTGATGGATCCCAAGACAGTCCGCAAGATCACTGTCACAAGTAGAGAGGGAACCTGAGGTCACACCAGCATTGCGAAGGAGTTCCATGTACTCCAAATCAATACGAGATACAGCAGGATTCCCCAGCCTTGACTTCAGAGACATCCCCTAATCCACATCAAACACGACCAGAGGCTTGACTTCCTTTAGGCAACAGCAGAGGTTCCACGAGAACAACGTGCCAAGCCTAGAGGAATACCAAATTCAGAAGAGCAACTCCAGGTATACTCCGTGGACCCGAAATTGCCTTGAGATGAGAGCTGATTGCCTGGCTTAGACTCAACACATATGCCAACTATCCACAAGCCACTCAAGAGGAGGCTTCTCTCAGCAGTAGGTGTGAGGGAGGGACCCTGAGTTTGCTGCCTAAAGTGGAATATACACCGATAAGCCCGGACTCAAAAGGAGGCCGGGGTTCCCTTCAGTGGCTGGAATACACTCTCCTCTTTCATCTCACAAGGTGAAGGGATGTCTGAATCCCCTGTGTAGTCCCTAGAGAAAGGCCTAGGTCCCCGACTCCTTTCAACGGAATGCCTCGCATGCTTTTGACACCTCAAGCGGCCGGCACAGTTCACTGCATCAAAAGCTGACGATGCCTGTCTCCTCTTGAACATTAACAGAATCCCAATATCCCTGTGGCTAGTGGAAAGGGACACTTGGTCTCCCGCCTCACATCGAGAAGCGTCCCTTTGGCCCTGCCAAGCCTAGAAGAGATTCATAAGGTGTCCCTCATAACTAGATAGGACTCTTGATTTCGCTGGACCAACACGAGTGTTGAAGGGTCATCCCCGCCGTAACCAGAGAATATACCCCAGGTCCTTCCGCACCTCGAGAAAAACCATGAGACTTCCCCCTCTAAGCGAGATGAGGCCTGATTCCCCTTCAATGCATGCAGAGCAATCCCGTTATCTGCATGAAACATGTAAGAAGCCTCGACTTGCTTCTTGGATCTCGAGACAATCCCCAAGAACACTGTCACAAGTAGAGAGGAACCCTGAGGTCACACAAGCATCTCGAAGTGGCTCCATGTACCCCAAATCAACTTGAGATGAGCCCCGCCTCATTTGACTTGAGAGCTGAGCTGTACCCCGATTCGCAGCAAACACGACCAGTGGCGTGACTTTCTTTAGGCAACTCTAGAGGTTCCCCGAGAAAAACCTGCCAAGCCTAGAGGAATACCGAGTTCAGCAGAGGAACTCGAGGAATGCTTCGTGGACCACAAATTGCCTGGAATGGAGAGCTGATTGCCTGGCTTAGACTCAAGGCATATGCCAACTTTCCACAAACCCCTCAAGTGGGCGCTTCTCACATCAGTAGGTGTGAGGGAGGGACCCTGAGTTTTCTGCCTCAAGTGGAATATACACCGAGAAGCCCTGACTTTAAAGGAGGCCGGGTTTCCTTGCAGTGGCTTGAACACAGGCTCATCTTTCATCTCACAAGGTGAAGGGATGTCTGAATCCCCAGTGGAGTCACTAGAGAAACCTTAAGTCCCCGACTCCTTTGACGGAATTCCTCACATGCCTTTGACATCTCGAACGGCACGCAGAGTTCACTGCTTCAAAAGGTGACGATGCCTGATTGCTCTTGAACATTGAGAGAAATCCCAATATCACTGTGGTTCCTGGAAAGGGACCCTGGGTCTCCCAACTCACCTCGAGAAGCATCCCTTTGGCCTTGCCAAGCCTCGAAGAGATTCCGGAACTGTCCTTCATAACTGGACAGGAGTCATGACGTCACTAGACAATCAAGATTCTTGAAGGGCCGTCCCCGCCGTAACTCGATAATATACCTCAGGTCCCCGCCGCAACTCGAGAAAAACCATGACACTTCCCCCTCAAAGCGAGATGAGGCCCGATTCCCCTGCAATGCATGCAGAGAAATTCCGTGATCTCCATGAAACATGTAAGGACCTCGACTTGCTTGATGGATCTCCAGACAATCCGCAAGAACACTGTCACAATTAGAGATGGACCCTGAGGTCACACAAGCATCGCGAAAGAGCTCCATGTACCCCACATCAACTCGAGATGAGGCCCGATTCCCCTGGCTTTACTCCAGCACCATCCACCGTTCCCCATGAAACACGACAGTGGCTTGACTTCCTTTAGAAGTTCCCCGAGAACAACGTGCCAAGTCTAGAGGAAAACCAAGTTCATAGAGCCACTCGAGAAATGCTCTGTGGACCCCAAATTGCCTGGGAGATGAGAGCTGATTGCCTGGCTTAGAATCAAGTAGGATGCCTACTTTCCACAATCCCCTCAAGAGAAGGCTTCTCTTAGCAGTAGGTGTGAGGGCGGGACCCTGAGTTTGCTGCCTCAAGTGGAATATACACCGAGAAGCCCTGACTAGAACGGAGGATGGGTTTCCTTACAGTGACATGAATACAGGCTCCTCTATCATCTCATAAGGTGAAGGGATGTATGAATCACCTGTGGAGTCCATAGAAAAAGGCCTAGGACCACGAAACCTTTCGATGGAATGCCTCACATGCCTTTGACACTTCGAGCGGCACGCAGAGTTTACTTCCTCAAAAGGTGACGATGCCTGACTGCTCTTGAACATTGAGAGAAATCCCCATATACATGAGCTACTGGAACGGGACACTGGGTCTCCCGCTTCACCTCAAAGAGAGTCTCTTTGGCCCTGCCAAGCCACGAAGAGTTTCCTGAGGTGTCCCTCATAACTCGACAGGAGTCCTGACGTCGCTGGGGAAACACGAGTGTTGAAGGGCCATCCCCTCCGTAACTCGAGTATATACCCCAGGACCCCACCGCAACTCGAGAAAAACCATGAGACTTCCCCCCCAAAGCGAGATGAGGCCCGATTCCCCATCACTGCATGCAAAGCAATCCCGTGATACCCTAGAAACATGTAAGGAGCCTCGACATGCTTGATGGATCCCAAGACAGTCCGCAAGATCACTGTCACAAGTAGAGAGGGAACCTGAGGTCACACCAGCATTGTGAAGGAGTTCCATGTACCCCAAATCAACACGAGATACAGCAGGATTCCCCAGCCTTGACTTCAGAGCCATCCCCTACTCCACATCAAACACGACCAGAGGCTTGACTTCCTTTAGGCAACACCAAAGGTTCCACGAGAACAACGTGCCAAGCCTAGAGGAATACCAAATTCAGAAGAGCAACTCCAGGTATACTCCGTGGACCCGAAATTGCCTGGAGATGAGAGCTGATTGCCTGGCTTAGACTCAAGACATATGCCAACTATCCACAAGCCACTCAAGAGGAGGATTCTCTCAGCAGTAGTTGTGAAGGAGGGACCCTGAGTTTACTGCCTCAAGTGGAATATACACCGAGAAGCCCTGACTCGAAAGGAGGCCGGGTTTCCTTGCAGTGACTGGAATACAGGCTCCTCTTTCATCTCACAAGGTGAAGGGATGTCTGAATCCCCTGTGGAGTCCCTAGAGAAAGGCCTAGGTCCCCGAATCCTTTCAACGGAATGCCTCACATGCTTTTGACGCCACGAGCGGCCCGCACAGTTCACTGCATCAAAAGCTGACGATGCCTGACTCCTCTTGAACATTAACAGGAATCCCAATATCCCTGTGGCTACTGGAAAGGGACCCTTGGTCTCCCGCCTCACATCAGAGAAGCGTCCCTTTGGCCCTACCAAGCCTAGAAGAGATTCATAAGGTGTCCCTCATAACTAGATAGGAGTCCTGACGTCGCTGGACCAACACGAGTGTTGAAGGGACATCCCCGCCGTAACTCAAGAATATACTGCAGGTCCCCGCCGCAACTCGAGAAAAACCATGAGACTTCCCCCTCAAAGCGAAATGATGCCCGATTCCCTTTCTATGCATGCAGAACAATCCCGTGATCCGCATGAAACATGTAAGAAGCCTCGACTTGCTTGTTGGATTTCGAGACAATACCCAAGAACACTGTCACAATTAGAGAGGAACCCTGAGGTCACACAAGCATCACGAAGTGGCTCCATGTACCCCAAATCAACTTGAGATGAGGCCCCAGTGGCTTGACTTTCTTTATGCAACTCCAGAAGTTCCCCGAGAACAACGTGCCAAGTCTAGAGGAATACCAAGTTCATAGAGCCACTGCAGAAATGCTCCGTGGACCCCAAATTGCCTGGAGATGAGAGCTGATTGCCTGGCTTAGCACAAGAAGGATGCCTACTTTCCACAAGCCCCTCTAGCGAAGGCTTCTCTCATCAGTAGGTGTTAGGGAGGGACCCTGAATTTGCTGCCTCAAGTGGAATATACACCGAGAAGCCCTGACTTGAAAGGAGGCTGGGTTTCCTTACCGTGACTTGAATACAGGCTCCTCTATCATCTCACAAGGTGAAGGGATGACTGAATCCCCTGTGGAGTCCCTAGAGAAAGCCCTAGGTCCCCGACTCCTTTTGACAGAATGCCTGACATGCCTTTGACACCTCGATCGGCACGCAGAGTTCACTGCTTCAAAAGGTGACGATGCCTGACTCCTCTTGAACATTGACAGGTATCCCCATATCAGTGAGCTACTGAAAAGGGTCCCTTGTTCTCCTGCCTCACCTCGAGAAGCGTCCCTTTGGCCCTAACAAGCCTCGAAGAGATTCCTGTTGTGTCCCTCGTAACTCGACAGGAGTCCTGACGTTGCTGGAAAAACACGACTGTTGAAGTGCCATCCCCGCCGTATCACGAGAATATACCCCAGGTCCGCACCGCAACTCGAGAAAAACCATGAGACTTTCCCCTCAAAGCGAGATGAGGCGCCATTCTCTGGCACTGCATGCAGAGCAATCCCCTGATCCCCATGAAACTTGTACGGAGCCTCTACTTGCTTGATGGATGCCGAGACAATACGAAAGAACACTGTCACAAGAACAGAGGGACGCTAAGGTCACACCAGCATCACAAAGGAGCTCCATGTACCACAAATCAACTCGAGATGAGGCACGATTTCCCTGCCTTGACTCGAGAGCCATCCCGCGTTCCACATCAAACACGACCAGTGGTTTTAGTTTCTTTAGGCAACTCAAGAATTTCCCCGCGAAAAACGTGCCAAGTCTAGTGGAATATCAAGTTCATAGTGTCAGTCAAAGAATGCTCCTTGGACCACAAATTGCCTGGAGATGAGAGCTGATTGCCTGGCTTAGAATCAAGAAGGATGCCTACTTTCCACAAGCCTCTCAAGAGAAGGTTTCTCTCAGCAGTATGTGTGAGGGCGGGACCCGGAATTTGCTGTCTCAAGTGGAATATACACCGAGAAGCCCTGACTAGAAAGAAGGATGGGTTTCCTTACAGTGACTTGAATACAGGCTCCTCTATCATCTCACAAGTTGAAGGGATGTATGAATCCCCTGTGGAGTCCATAGAAAAAGGCCTAGGTCCCCGAATCCTTTCGATGGAATGCCTCACATGCCTTTGACTCCTCGAGCGGCACGCACAGTTCACTGCATCAAAAGCTGACGATGCCTGACTCCTCTTGAACATTGAGAGGTATCCCCATATACATGAGCTACTGGAAAGGGACCCTGGGTCTCCCGCCTCACCTCAAAGAGAGTCTCTTAGGCCCTGCCAAGCCTCGAAGAGATTCCTGAGGTGTCCCTCGTAACTCGACAGGAGCCCTGACGTCGCTGGGGAAACACGAGTGTGGAAGGGCCATCCCCTCCGTAACTCGAGTATATACCCCAGGAACCCGCCGCAACTCGAGAAAAACCATGAGACTTCCCACCCATAGCGACATGAGGCCCAATTCCCCATCACTGCATGCAAAGCAATCCCGTGATACCCAAGAGACATGTAAGGAGGCTCGACTTGCTTGATGGATCCCAAGACAGTCCGCAAGATCACTGTCACAAGTAGAGAGGGAACCTTAGGCCACACCAGCATCACGAAGGAGTTCCATGTACCCCAAATCAACACGAGATGCGCAGGATTCCCCAGCCTTGACTTCAGAGCCATCTCCTAATCCACATCAAACACGACCAGTGGCTTGACTTTCTTTAGGCAACACCAGAGGTTCCACGAGAACAACGTGCCAAGCCTAGAGGAATACCAAATTCAGAAGAGCAACTCCAGGTATACTCCGTGGACCCGAAATTGCCTGGAGATGAGAGCTGATTGCCTAGCCTAGACTCAAGACATATGCCAACTATCCACAAGCCACTCAAGAGGAGGCTTCTCTTAGCAGTAGGTGTGAGGGAGGGACCCTGAGTTTGCTGCCTCAAGTGGAATATACACCGAGAAGCCCTGACTCGAAAGGAGGCCGAGTTTCCTTGCAGTGGCTGGAATACAGGCTCATCTTTCACCTCACAAGATGAAGGGATGTCTGAATCCCTAGTGGAGTCACTAGAGAAACACTAAGTCCCCGACTCCTTTCGACGGAATGCCTGACATGCCTTTGACACCTCGATCGACACGCAGAGTTCACTGCTTCAAAAGGTGACGATGCCTGACTCCTCTTGAACATTGACAGGTATCCCCATATCAGTGAGCTACTGAAAAGGGACCCTTGGTCTCCTGCCTCACCTCGAGAAGCGTCCCTTTGGCCCTGACAAGCCTCGAAGAGATTCCTGTTGTGTCCCTCGTAACTCGACAGGAGTCCTGACGTTGCTGGAGAAACACGACTGTTGAAGTGCCATCCCCGCCGTATCACGAGAATATACCCCAGGTCCGCACCGCAACTCGAGAAAAACCATGAGACTTTCCCCTCAAAGCGAGATGAGGCGCCATTCTCTGGCACTGCATGCAGAGCAATCCCCTGATCCCCATGAAACTTGTACGGAGCCTCTACTTGCTTGATGGATGCCGAGACAATACGAAAGAACACTGTCACAAGAACAGAGGGACGCTGAGGTCACACCAGCATCACAAAGGAGCTCCATGTACCACAAATCAACTCGAGATGAGGCACGATTTCCCTGCCTTTACTCGAGAGCCATCCCGCGTTCCACATCAAACACGACCAGTGGTTTTAGTTTCTTTAGGCAACTCAAGAATTTCCCCGCGAAAAACGTGCCAAGTCTAGTGGAATATCAAGTTCATAGTGTCAGTCAAAGAATGCTCCTTGGACCACAAATTGCCTGGAGATGAGAGCTGATTGCCTGGCTTAGAATCAAGAAGGATGCCTACTTTTCACAAGCCTCTCAAGAGAAGGTTTCTCTCAGCAGTATGTGTGAGGGCGGGACCCGGAATTTGCTGTCTCAAGTGGAATATACACCGAGAAGCCCTGACTAGAAAGAAGGATGGGTTTCCTTACAGTGACTTGAATACAGGCTCCTCTATCATCTCACAAGTTGAAGGGATGTATGAATCCCCTGTGGAGTCCATAGAAAAAGGCCTAGGTCCCCGAATCCTTTCGATGGAATGCCTCACATGCCTTTGACTCCTCGAGCGGCACGCACAGTTCACTGCATCAAAAGCTGACGATGCCTGACTCCTCTTGAACATTGAGAGGTATCCCCATATACATGAGCTACTGGAAAGGGACCCTGGGTCTCCCTCCTCACCTCAAAGAGAGTCTCTTAGGCCCTGCCAAGCCTCGAAGAGATTCCTGAGGTGTCCCTCGTAACTCGACAGGAGCCCTGACGTCGCTGGGGAAACACGAGTGTGGAAGGGCCATCCCCTCCGTAACTCGAGTATATACCCCAGGAACCCGCCGCAACTCGAGAAAAACCATGAGACTTCCCACCCATAGCGACATGAGGCCCAATTCCCCATCACTGCATGCAAAGCAATCCCGTGATACCCAAGAGACATGTAAGGAGGCTCGACTTGCTTGATGGATCCCAAGACAGTCCGCAAGATCACTGTCACAAGTAGAGAGGGAACCTTAGGCCACACCAGCATCACGAAGGAGTTCCATGTACCCCAAATCAACACGAGATGCGCAGGATTCCCCAGCCTTGACTTCAGAGCCATCTCCTAATCCACATCAAACACGACCAGTGGCTTGACTTTCTTTAGGCAACACCAGAGGTTCCACGAGAACAACGTGCCAAGCCTAGAGGAATACCAAATTCAGAAGAGCAACTCCAGGTATACTCCGTGGACCCGAAATTGCCTGGAGATGAGAGCTGATTGCCTAGCTTAGACACAAGACATATGCCAACTATCCACAAGCCACTCAAGAGGAGGCTTCTCTTAGCAGTAGGTGTGAGGGAGGGACCCTGAGTTTGCTGCCCCAAGTGGAATATACACCGAGAAGCCCTGACTCGAAAGGAGGCCGAGTTTCCTTGCAGTGGCTGGAATACAGGCTACTCTTTCATCTCACAAGTTGAAGGGATGTCTGAATCCCCTGTGGAGTCCCTAGAGAAAGGCCTAGGTCCCCGACTCCTTTCAACGGAATGCCTCGCATGCTTTTGACACCTCGAGCGGCACGCGCAGTTCACTGCATCAAAAGCTGACGATGCCTGACTCCTCTTGAACATTAACAGGGATCCCAATATTCCTGTGGCTACTGGAAAGGGAACCTTGGTCTCCCGCCTCACTTCGAGAAGAGTCCCTTTGGCCCTGCCAAGCCTAGAAGAGATTCGTAAGGTGTCCCTCATAACTAGATAGGAGTCCTGACGTCGCTGGACCAATACGAGTGTTGAAGGGACATCCCCGCCGTAACTCGAGAATATACACCAGGTCCCCCCACAACTCGAGAAAAACCATGAGACTTCCCCCTCAAAGCGAGATGAGGCCCCATTCCCCTTCAATGCATGCAGAGCAGTCCCGTGATCCGCATGAAACATGTAAGAAGCCTCGACTTGCTTGTTGAATCTCGAGATAATTCCCAAGAACACTGTCACAAGTAGAGAGGAACCCTGAGGTCACACAAGCATCACGAAGTGGCTCCATGTACCCCAAATCAACTTGAGCTGAGGCCCGCTTCACTTGACTTGAGTGCTGAGCTGTACCCCGATTCACATCAAACACGACCAGTGGCGTGACTTTCTTTAGGCAACTCTAGAGGTTCCCCGAGAAAAACCTGCCAAGCGTAGAGGAATACCGAGTTCAGCAGAGCAACTCGAGGAATGCTCCGTGGACCACAAATTGCCTGGAATGAAGAGCTGATTGCCTGGCTTAGACTCAAGACGTATGCCAACTTTCCACAAGCCCCTCAAGTGGGGGCTTCTCACATCAGTAGGTGTGAGGGAGGGACCCTGAGATTTCTGCCTCAAGTGGAATATACACCGAGAAGCCCTGACTTTAAAGGAGGCCGGGTTTCCTTGCAGTGGCTTGAATACAGGCTCATCTTTCATCTCACAAGGTGAAGGGATGTCTGAATCCCGAGTGGAGACACTAGAGAAACCCTAAGTCCCCGACTCCTTTGACGGAATGCCTCACATGCCTTTGACACCTCGAGCGGCACGCAGAGTTCACTGCTTCAAAAGGTGACGATGCCTGAGTGCTCTTGAACATTGAGAGAAATCCCAATATCACTGTGGCTCCTGGAAAGGGACCGTGGGTCTCCCAACTCACCTCGAGAAGCATCCCTTTGGTCCTGCCAAGCCTCGAAGAGATTCCTGAAGTGTCCTTCATAACTGGACAGTAGTCATGACGTCGCTGGACAATCACGATTCTTGAAGGGCCATCCCCGCCGTAACTCGATAATATACCTCAGGTCCCCGCCGCAACTCGAGAAAAACAATGACACTTCCCCCTCAAAGCGAGATGAGGCCCGATTCCCCTGCAATGCATGCAGAGAAATTCCGTGATCTCCATGAAACATGTAAGGACCTCGACTTGCTTAATGGATCTCTAACAATCCGAAAGAACACTGTCACAAATAGAGAGGGACCCTGAGGTCACACAAGCATCGCGAAAGAGCTCCATGTACCCCACATCAACACGAGATGAGGCCCGATTCCCCTGCCTTGACTCCAGCGCCATCCCCCGTTCCCCATGAAACACGACAGTGGTTTGACTTCCTTTATGCAACTCCATAAGTACCGCGAGAACAACGTGGCAAGTCTAGAGGAATACAAAGTTCATAGAGCCACTCGAGAAATGCTCCGTGGACCCCAAATTGCCTGGAGATGAGAGCTGATTGCCTGGCTTAGACACAAGAAGGATGCCTACTATACACAAGCTCCTATAGCGAAGGCATCTCTCATTAGTAGGTGTTAGGGAGGGACCCTGAGTTTGCTGCCTCAAGTGGAATATACACCGAGAAGCCCTGACTCGAAAGGAGGCTGGGTTTCCTTACAGTAACTTGAATACAGGCTCCTCTATCATCTCACAAGGTGAAAGGATGACTGAATCCCCTGTTGAGTCCCTAGAGAAAGCCCTAGGTCCCGACTCCTTTCGACGGAATGCCTCACATGCCTTTGACACCTCGATCGGCACGCAGAGTTCACTGCTTCAAAAGGTGACGATTTCTGACTCCTCTTGAACATTGACAGGAATCCCCATATCCCTGAGCTACTGAAAAGGGTCCATTGGTCTCCCGCCTCACCTCGAGAAGCTTCCCTTTGGCCCTGGCAAGCCTCGAAGAGATTCCTGATGTATCCCTCGTAACTCGATAGGATTCCTGACGTCGCTGGAGAAACACGACTGTTGAAGTGCCATCCCCGCCGTATCTCGAGAATATACCCCAGGTCCGCACCGCAACTGGAGAAAAACTATGAGACTTTCTCATCAAAGCGAGATAAGGCACCATTCTCTGGCACTGCATGCAGAGCAATCCCGTGATCCCCATGAAACTTTTAAGGAGCCTCTACTTGCCTGATGGATGTCGAGACAATCCGAAAGAACACTGTCACAAGTACAGAGGGACCCTGAGGTCACACCAGCATCACGAAGGAGCTCCATTTACCACAAATCAACTCGAGATGAGGCCCGTTTCCCCTGTCTTGACTCGAGAGCCATCCCGCGTTCCACATCAAACAAGACCTGTTGTTTGACTTTCTTTAGGCAACTCCAGAGTTTCCCCGCGAAAACGTGCCAAGTCTAGAGGAATATCAAGTTCAAAGAGACACACAAAGAATGCTCCTTGGACCCAAAATTGTCTGGAGAGGAGAGCTGATTGCCTGGCTTAGAATTAAGAAGGATGCCTACTTTCCACAAGCCCCTCAAGAGAAGGCTTCTCTCAGAAGTAGGTGTGAGGGCGGGACTCTGAGTTTGCTGCCTCAAGTGGAATATACACCGAGAAGCCCTGACTGGAAGGGAGGATGGGTTTCCTTACAGTGACTTGAATACAGCTCCTCTATCATCTCACAAGTTGAAGGGATGTATGAATCCCCTGTGGAGTACATAGAAAAAGGCCTAGGTCCCCAAAACCTTTCGATGGAATGCCTCACATGCCTTTGACACCTCGAGCGGCATACAGAGTTTATTTCTGCAAAAGGTACTATGCCTGACTACACTTGAACATTGAGAGGTATCCCCATATACATGAGCTACTGGAAGGGGACCCTGGGTCTCCCTCCTCCCCTCAAAGAGAGTCTCTTAGGCCCTGCCAAGCCTCGAAGAGATTCCTGAGGTGTCCCTCGTAACTCGACAGGAGCCCTGACTTCGATGGGGAAACACGAGTGTTGAAGGGCCATCCCCACCGTAACTCGAGTATATACCCCAGGACCCCGCCGCAACTCGAGAAAAACCATGAGACTTCCCACCCAAAGCGAGATGAGGCCCGTTTCCCCATCACTTCATGCAAAGCAATCCCGTGATACCGAAGAAACCTGTAAGGAGCCTCGACTTGCTTGATGGATCCCAAGACAGTCCGCAAGATCACTGTCACAAGTAGAGAGGGAAACTGAGGTCACACCAGCATCGCGAAGGAGTTCCATGTACCCCAAATCAACACGAGATGCGGCAGGATTCCCCAGCCTTACTTCAGAGCCATCCCCTAATCCACATCAAACACGACCAGTGGCTTGACTTCCTTTAGGCAACAACAGAGGTTCAACGTGAACAATGTCCCAAGCCTAGAGGAATACCAAATTCAGAAGAGCAACTCCAGATATGCTCCGTGGACCCCAAATTTCCTCGAGATGAGAGCTGATTGCCTGGCTTAGACTCAAGATATATGCCAACTATCCACAAGCCACTCAAGAGGAGACTTCTCTCAGCAGTAGGTGTGAGGGAGGGACCCTGAGTTTGCTGCCTCAAGTGGAATATACACCAAGAAGCCCTGACTCGAAAGGAGGCCGGGTTTCCTTGCAGTGGCTGGAATACTGTCTTCTCTTTCATCTCACAAGATCATGGGATCTCTGAATTTCCTGTGGAGTCCCTAGAGAAAGGCCTAGGTCCCTGACTCCTTTCAACGGAGTGCCTCGCATGCTTTTGGCACCTCAAGCGGCCGGCAGAGTTCACTGCATCAAAAGCTGACGATGCCTGACTCCTCTTGAACATTAACAGGAATCCCAATATCCCTGTGGCTACTGGAAAGGGACCCTTGGTCTCCCGCCTCACCTTCAGAAGCGTCCCTTTGGCCCTGCCAAGCCTAGAAGAGATTCATAAGGTGTCCCTCATAACTAGATAGGAGTCCTGACGTCGCTGGACCAACACGAGTGTTGAAGGGACATCCCCGCCGTAACTCGAGAATATACCCAGGTCCCCCCGCAACTCGAGAAAAACCATGAGACTTCCCCCTCAAAGCGAGATGACGCCCGATTCCCCTTCAATGCATGCAGAGCAATCCCGTGATCCGCATGAAACATGTAAGAAGCCTCGATTCGCTTGTTGGGTCTCGTGACAATCCCCAGAACACTGTCACAAGTAGAGAGGAACACTGAGGTCACACAAGCATCACGAAGTGGCTCCATGTACCCCAAATCAACTTGAGATGAGGCCCGCTTCACTTTACTTGAGTGCTGAGCTGTACCCCGATTCACAGCAAACACGACCAGTGGTGTGACTTTCTTTAGGCAACTCTAGAGGTTCCCCGAGAAAAACCTGCCAAGCCTAGAGGAATACCGAGTTCAGTAGAGCAACTCGAGGAATGCTCCGTGGACCACAAATTTCCTGGAATGGAGAGCTGATTGCCTGGCTTAGACTCAAGACGTATTGCCAAATTTCCACAAGCCCCTCAAGAGGGGGCTTCTCACATCAGTAGGTGTGAGGGAGGGACCCTGAGTTTTCTGCCTCAAGTGGAATATGCACCGAGAAGCCCTGACTTTAAAGGAGGCCGGGTTTCTTTGCAGTGGCTTGAATACAGGCTCATCTTTCATCTCACAAGGTGAAGGGATGTCTGAATCCCGAGTGGAGTCACTAGAGAAACCCTAAGTCCCCGACTCCTTTGACGGAATTCCTCACATGCCTTTGACACCTCGAGCGGCTCGCAGAGTTCACTGCTTCAAAAGGTGACGATGCCTGACTGCTCTTGTACATTGAGAGAAATCCCAATATCACTGTGGCTCCTGTAAAGGGACCCTGGGTCTCCCAATTCACCTCGAGAAGCATCCCTTTGGCCCTGCCAAGCCTCGAAGAGATTTCTGAAGTGTCCTTCATAACTGGACAGGAGTCAGGACGTCGCTGGACAATCACGATTCTTGAAGGGCCATCCCCGCCGTAACTCGATAATATATCTCAGGTCCCCGCCGCAACTCGAGGAAAACAATGACACTTCCCCCTCAAAGCGAGATGAGGCCCGAATCCCCTGCAATGCATGCAGGGAAATCCCGTGATCACCATGAAACATTTAAGGACCTCGACTTGCTTGATGGTTCTCCAGACAATCCGCAAGAACACTGTCACAATTAGAAAGGGACCCTGAGGTCACACAAGCATCGCAAAGGAGCTCCATGCAACCCACATCAACTCGAGATGAGGCCCGATTCCCCTGCCTTGACTCCAGCGCCTTCCCCCGTTCCCCATGAAACATGACAGTGGCTTGACTTCCTTTATGCAACTCCAGAAGTTCCCTGAGAACAACGTGCCAAATCTAGAGGAATACCAAGTTCATAGAGCCACTCGAGAAATGCTCCGTGGACCGCAACTTGTCTGGAGATGAGAGCTGATTGCCTGGCTTAGACACAAGAAGGATGCCTACTTTCCACAAGCTCCTCTAGCGAAGTCTTCTCTCATCAATAGGTGTTAGGGAGGGACCCTGAGGTTGCTGCCTCAAGTGAAATATACACTGAGAAGCCCTGACTCGAAAGGAGTTTGGGTTTCCTTACAGTGACTTGAATACAGGCTCCTCTATCATCTCACAAGGTGAAGGGATGACTGAATCCCCTGTGGAGTCCCTAGAGAAAGTCCTAGGTCCCCGACTCCTTTCGACGGAATGCCTGACATGCCTTTGACACCTCGAGCGGCACGCAGAGTTCACTGCTTCAAAAGGTGACGATGCCTGACTCCTCTTGAACATTGACAGGTATCCCCATATCCCTGAGCTACTGGAAAGGGTCCCTTGGTCTCCCTCATCATTTCGAGAAGTGTCCCTTTGGCCCTGCCAAGCCTCGAAGCGATTCCTGTGGTTTCCCTTGTAACTCGACAGAAGTCCTGACGTCGCTGGAGAAACACGACTGTTGAAGTGCCCTCCCCGCCGTATCTCGAGAATATACCCCAGGTCCGCACTGCAATTCGAGAAAAACCATGAGACTTTCCCCCTCAAAGCGAGATGAGGCACCATTCTCTGGCACTGCATGCAGAGCAATCCCATCATCCCCATAAAACATGTAAGGAGCCGCTACTTGCTTGATGGATCTCGAGACAATCCGCAAGAACACTGTCACAAGTACAGAGGGACCCTGAGGTCACATCAGAATCGCGAAGGAGCTCCATGTATTGCAAATCAACTCGAGATGAAGCCCGATTCCCCTGTATTGACTCGAGAGCCATCCCGCGTTCCACATCAAACACGACCAGTGGTTTGACTTCCTTTAGGCAACTCCAGAGTTTCCCCAAGAAAAAGCGTGCCAAGTCTAGAGGAATATCAAGTTCATAGAGCCACTCAAAGAATGCTCCTTGGACCCCAAATTGCCTGGAAATGAGACCTGATTGCCTGGCTTAGACTCAAGAAGGATGCCTGCTTTCCACAAGCCCCTCAAGAGAAGGCTTCTCTGAGAAGAACGTGTCAGGGAGGGACGGTGAGTTTGCTGCCTCAAGTGGAATATACACCCAGAAGCCCTGACTAGAAAGGAGGCTGTGTTTGCTTACATGACTTGAATACAGGCTCCTCTATCATCTCAAAAGTTGAAGGGATGTATGAATCCCCTGTGGAGTCCATAGAAAAAGGCCTAGGTCCCCAACTTCTTTCGATGGAATGCCTCACATGCCTTTGACACCTCCAGCGGCACGCAGAGTTCACTGCGTCAAATGGTGACGATGCCTGACTCCTCCTGAATATTGAGAGGAATCCCCATATCCCTGAGCTTCTGAAAAGGGACCCTGGGTCTCCCGCCTCACCTCAAGGAGAGTCCCTTTCGCCCTGCCAAACCTCGAATTGATTCCTGAGGGGTCCCTCGTAACACGAAAGGAGTCCAGACGTCTCTGGGGAAACACGAGTGTTGAAGGGCCATCCCCTCCATAACTCGACTATATACCCCAGGTCCCCGCTAAATTGGAGAAAAACCATGAGACTTCCCCCCCAAAGCGAGATGAGGCCCGATTCCCCATCACTGCATGCAAAGAAATCTCGTGATATCCAAGAAACATGTAAGGAGCCTCGACTTGCTTGATGGATCCGAAGACAGTCCGCAAGATCACTGTCACAAGAAGAGAGGGAACCTGAGGTCTCACCAGCATCCTGAAGGAGTTCCATGTACCCCAAATCAACTCGAGATCCGGCAGGGTTCCCCAGCCTTGACTTCATAGCCATTCCCTAATCCACATCAAACACGACCAGAGGCTTGACTTCCTTTAGGCCACTCCAGAAGTTCCACGAGAACAACGTGCCAAGCCTAGAGGAATACCAAATTCAGAAGAGCAACTCCAGGTATGCTCCGTGGACCCCAAATTGCCTGGAGATGAGAGCTGATTGCCTGGCTTAGACTCAAGACATATGCCAACTATCCACAAGCCACTCAAGAGGAGGCTTCTCTTAGCAGTAGGTGTGAGGGAGGGACCCTGAGTTTGCTGCCTCAAGTGGAATATACACCAAGAAGCCCTGACTCGAAAGGAGGCCGAGTTTCCTTGCAGTGGCTGGAATACAGGCTCATCTTTCACCTCACAAGATGAAGGGATGTCTGAATCCCTAGTGGAGTCACTAGAGAAACACTAAGTCCCCGACTCCTTTCGACGGAATGCCTGACATGCCTTTGACACCTCGAGCGGCACGCAGAGTTTATTTCCTCAAAAGGTGATGATGCCTGACTCCTCTTGAACATTGAGAGGAATCCCCATATACATCTTCTACTGGAAAGGCACACTGGGTCTCTCGCCTCATCTCAAAGAAAGTCTCTTTGGACCTGCTAAGCCACGAAGAGATTCCTGAGGTGTCCCTCGTAACTCGACAGGAGTCCTGACGTCGCTGGGGAAACACGAGTGTTGAAGGGCCATCCCCTCCGTAACTCGAGTATATACCCCAGGACCCCGCCGCAACTAGAGAAAAACCATGAGACTTCCCCCCCAAAGCGAGATGAGGCCCGATTCCCCATCACTGCCTGCAAAGCAATCCCGTGATACCCAAGAAACATGTAAGGAGCCTCGATTTGCTTGACGGATCCCAAGACAGTCCGCCAAATCACTGTCTCAAGTAGAGAGGAAACCTGAGGTCACACCAGCATCGCGAAGGAGTTCCATGTACCCCAAATCAACACGAGATGCGGCAGGATTCCCCAGACTTGACTTCAGAGCCATGTCCTAATCCACATCAAACAGGACCAGTGGCTTGACTACCTTTAGGCAACACCAGAGGTTCCACGAGAACAACGTGCCAAGCCTGGAGGAATACCAAATTCAGAAGAGCAACTCCAGGTATGCTCCTTGGACCCCAAATTGCCTGGAGATGAGAGCTGATTGCCTAGCTTAGACTCAAGACATATGCCAACTATCCACAAGCCACTCAAGAGGAGGCTTCTCTTAGCAGTAGGTGTGAGGGAGGGACCCTGAGTTTGCTGCCTCAAGTGGAATATACACCGAGAAGCCCTGACTCGAAAGGAGGCCGGGTTTCCTTGCAGTGGCTGGAATACAGGCTCCTCTTTCATCTCACAAGGTGAAGGGATGTCTGAATCCCCTGTGGAGTCCCTAGAGAAAGGCCTAGGTCCCCGACTCCTTTCAACGGAAAGCCTCGCATGCTTTTGACACCTCGAGAGGGCCCGCACAGTTCACTGCATCAAAAGCTGACGGTGCCTGACTCCTCTTGAACATTAACAGGAATCCCAATATCCTAGTGGCTACTGGAAAGGGAACCTGGGTCTCCCGCCTCACCTGGAAAAGCCTCCCTTTGGCCCTGCCAAGCCTAGAAGAGATTCATAAGTTGTCCCTCATAACTAGATATGAGTCCTGACTTCGCGGGACCAACACGAGTGTTGAAGAGACATCCCCGCTGTAACTCGAGAATATACCCCAGGTCCCCGCCGCAACTCGAGAAAAATCATGAGACTTCCCCCTCAAAGCGAAATGATGCCCGATTCCCCTTCAATGCATGCAGAGCAATCCCGTGGTCCGCATGAAACATGTAAGAATCCTCGGCTTTCTTGTTGCATCTCGAGACAATCCCCAAGAACACTTTCACATGTAGAGAGGAACCCTGAGGTCACACAAGCATCAAGAAGTGGCTCCATGTACCCCAAATCAACTTGAGATGAGACCCGCTTCCCTTGACTTGACTGCAGAGCCGTACCCCGATTCACAGCAAACACGACCAGTGGCGTGACTTTCTTTAGGCAACTCTAGAGGTTCCCCGAGAACCACCTGCGAATCCTAGAGGAATACCGAGTTCAGCAGAACAACTCGAGGAATGTTCCATGAACGGCAAATTGCTTGGAATTGAGAGCTGATTGCCTGGAATAGACTCAAGACGCTTGCCAACTTTCCACAAGCCCCTCCAGTGAGGGCTTCTCACATCAGTAGGTTTGAGGGAAGGACCCTGAGTTTTCTGCCAAAAGTGGAATATACACCGAGAAGCCCTGACTTAAAAGGAGGCCGGGTTTCCTTGCAGTGGCTTGAATACTGTCTCATCTTTTTCTTCTCAAAAGGTGTTGGGATGTCTGAATCCCCAGTGGAGTCACTAGAGAAACCCTAAGTCCCCGACTCCTTTCGACGGAATGCCTCACATGCCTTTGACACCTCGAGCGGCACGCAGAGTTCACTGCTTCAAAAGGTGACGATGCCTGACTCCACTTGAACATTGAGAGAAATTCCAATATCCCTGTGACTCCTTGAAATGGACGCTGGGTCTCCGGCCTCATCTCGAGAAGCGTCCCTTTGGACGTGCCAAACCTCGAAGAGATTCTTGAAATGTCCTTCATAACAGGACAGGAGTCATGACGTCGCTGGACAATCATGATTCTTAAAGGGCCATCCCCTCCGTAACTCGAGTATATACCCCAGGACCCCACGCGACTCGAGAAAAACCATGAAACTTCCCCCTCAAAGCGACATGAGGCCCGATTCCCCTGCAATGAATGCAGAGCAATCCCGTGATCCCCATGAAACATGTAAGGACCTCGACTTGCTTGATGGATCTCCAGACAATCCGCAAGAACACTGTCACAATTAGAGAGGGACCCTGAGGTCACACAAGCATCGCGAAGAAGCTCCATGTACCCCACATCAACTCGAATGAGGTCCGATTCCCCTGCCTTGACTCCAGCGACATCCCCCGTTCCACATCAAACACGACAGTGGCTTGACTAACTTTATGCAACTCCAGAGGTTTCCCGAGAACAACGTGCCAAGTCTAGAGGAATACCAAGTTAATAGAGCCACTCTAGAAATGCTCTGTGGACACCAAATTGCCTGGAGATGAGAGCTGATTGCCTGGCTTAGACACAAGAACGATGCCTACTTTCCACAAGCCCCTCTAGTGAAGGCTTCTCTCATCAGTAGGTGTTAGGGAGGGACTCTGAGTTTGCTGCCTCAAGTGGAATATACCACGAGAAGCCCTGACTCGAAAGGAGGCTGGGTTTCCTTACAGTGACTTGAATACAGGCTCCTCTATCATCTCACAAGGTGAAGGGATGACTGAATCCCCTGTGGAGTCCCTAGAGAAAGTCCTAGGTCCCCGACTCCTTTCGACGGAATGCCTCACATGCCTTTGACACCTCGAGTGGCACGCAGAGTTCACTGCTTCAAAAGGTGACGATGCCTGACTCCTCTTGAACATTGACAGGTATCCCCATATCCCTGAGCTACTGGAAAGGGTCCCTTGGTCTCCCTCATCATTTCGAGAAGTGTCCCTTTGGCCCTGCCAAGCCTCGAAGCGATTCCTGTGGTTTCCCTTGTAACTCGACAGAAGTCCTGACGTCGCTGGAGAAACACGACTGTTGAAGTGCCCTCCCCGCCGTATCTCGAGAATATACCCCAGGTCCGCACTGCAATTCGAGAAAAACCATGAGACTTTCCCCTCAAAGCGAGATGAGGCACCATTCTCTGGCACTGCATGCAGAGCAATCCCATCATCCCCATAAAACATGTAAGGAGCCGCTACTTGCTTGATGGATCTCGAGACAATCCGCAAGAACACTGTCACAAGTACAGAGGGACCCTGAGGTCACATCAGAATCGCGAAGGAGCTCCATGTATTGCAAATCAACTCGAGATGAAGCCCGATTCCCCTGTATTGACTCGAGAGCCATCCCGCGTTCCACATCAAACACGACCAGTGGTTTGACTTCCTTTAGGCAACTCCAGAGTTTCCCCAAGAAAAAGCGTGCCAAGTCTAGAGGAATATCAAGTTCATAGAGCCACTCAAAGAATGCTCCTTGGACCCCAAATTGCCTGGAAATGAGACCTGATTGCCTGGCTTAGACTCAAGAAGGATGCCTGCTTTCCACAAGCCCCTCAAGAGAAGGCTTCTCTGAGAAGAACGTGTCAGGGAGGGACGGTGAGTTTGCTGCCTCAAGTGGAATATACACCCAGAAGCCCTGACTAGAAAGGAGGCTGTGTTTGCTTACATGACTTGAATACAGGCTCCTCTATCATCTCAAAAGTTGAAGGGATGTATGAATCCCCTGTGGAGTCCATAGAAAAAGGCCTAGGTCCCCAACTTCTTTCGATGGAATGCCTCACATGCCTTTGACACCTCCAGCGGCACGCAGAGTTCACTGCGTCAAATGGTGACGATGCCTGACTCCTCCTGAATATTGAGAGGAATCCCCATATCCCTGAGCTTCTGAAAAGGGACCCTGGGTCTCCCGCCTCACCTCAAGGAGAGTCCCTTTCGCCCTGCCAAACCTCGAATTGATTCCTGAGGGGTCCCTCGAAACACGAAAGGAGTCCAGACGTCTCTGGGGAAACACGAGTGTTGAAGGGCCATCCCCTCCATAACTCGACTATATACCCCAGGTCCCCGCTAAATTGGAGAAAAACCATGAGACTTCCCCCCCAAAGCGAGATGAGGCCCGATTCCCCCATCACTGCATGCAAAGAAATCTCGTGATATCCAAGAAACATGTAAGGAGCCTCGACTTGCTTGATGGATCCGAAGACAGTCCGCAAGATCACTGTCACAAGAAGAGAGGGAACCTGAGGTCACACCAGCATCCTGAAGGAGTTCCATGTACCCCAAATCAACTCGAGATCCGGCAGGGTTCCCCAGCCTTGACTTCATAGCCATTCCCTAATCCACATCAAACACGACCAGAGGCTTGACTTCCTTTAGGCCACTCCAGAGGTTCCACGAGAACAACGTGCCAAGCCTAGAGGAATACCAAATTCAGAAGAGCAACTCCAGGTATGCTCCGTGGACCCCAAATTGCCTGGAGATGAGAGCTGATTGCCTGGCTTAGACTCAAGACATATGCCAACTATCCACAAGCCACTCAAGAGGAGGCTTCTCTTAGCAGTAGGTGTGAGGGAGGGACCCTGAGTTTGCTGCCTCAAGTGGAATATACACCAAGAAGCCCTGACTCGAAAGGAGGCCGAGTTTCCTTGCAGTGGCTGGAATACAGGCTCATCTTTCACCTCACAAGATGAAGGGATGTCTGAATCCCTAGTGGAGTCACTAGAGAAACACTAAGTCCCCGACTCCTTTCGACGGAATGCCTGACATGCCTTTGACACCTCGAGTGGCACGCAGAGTTTATTTCCTCAAAAGGTGATGATGCCTGACTCCTCTTGAACATTGAGAGGAATCCCCATATACATCTTCTACTGGAAAGGCACACTGGGTCTCTCGCCTCATCTCAAAGAAAGTCTCTTTGGACCTGCTAAGCCACGAAGAGATTCCTGAGGTGTCCCTCGTAACTCGACAGGAGTCCTGACGTCGCTGGGGAAACACGAGTGTTGAAGGGCCATCCCCTCCGTAACTCGAGTATATACCCCAGGACCCCGCCGCAACTAGAGAAAAACCATGAGACTTCCCCCCCAAAGCGAGATGAGGCCCGATTCCCCATCACTGCCTGCAAAGCAATCCCGTGATACCCAAGAAACATGTAAGGAGCCTCGATTTGCTTGATGGATCCCAAGACAGTGCGCCAAATCACTGTCACAAGTAGAGAGGAAACCTGAGGTCACACCAGCATCGCGAAGGAGTTCCATGTACCCCAAATCAACACGAGATGCGGCAGGATTCCCCAGACTTGACTTCAGAGCCATCTCCTAATCCACATCAAACACAACCAGTGGCTTGACTACCTTTAGGCAACACCAGAGGTTCCACGAGAACAACGTGCCAAGCCTGGAGGAATACCAAATTCAGAAGAGCAACTTCAGGTATGCTCCTTGGACCCCAAATTGCCTGGAGATGAGAGCTGATTGCCTAGCTTAGACTCAAGACATATGCCAACTATCCACAAGCCACTCAAGAGGAGGCTTCTCTTAGCAGTAGGTGTGAGGGAGGGACCCTGAGTTTGCTGCCTCAAGTGGAATATACACCGAGAAGCCCTGACTCGAAAGGAGGCCGGGTTTCCTTGCAGTGGCTGGAATACAGGCTCCTCTTTCATCTCACAAGGTGAAGGGATGTCTGAATCCCCTGTGGAGTCCCTAGAGAAAGGCCTAGGTCCCCGACTCCTTTCAACGGAAAGCCTCGCATGCTTTTGACACCTCGAGCGGGCCGCACAGTTCACTGCATCAAAAGCTGACGGTGCCTGACTCCTCTTGAACATTAACAGGAATCCCAATATCCTAGTGGCTACTGGAAAGGGAACCTGGGTCTCCCGCCTCACCTGGAAAAGCCTCCCTTTGGCCCTGCCAAGCCTAGAAGAGATTCATAAGTTGTCCCTCATAACTAGATATGAGTCCTGACTTCGCTGGACCAACACGAGTGTTGAAGGGACATCCCCGCCGTAACTCGAGAATATACCCCAGGTCCCCGCCGCAACTCGAGAAAAATCATGAGACTTCCCCCTCAAAGCGAAATGATGTCCGATTCCCCTTCAATGCATGCAGAGCAATCCCGTGGTCCGCATGAAACATGTAAGAATCCTCGGCTTTCTTGTTGCATCTCGAGACAATCCCCAAGAACACTTTCACATGTAGAGAGGAACCCTGAGGTCACACAAGCATCACGAAGTGGCTCCATGTACCCCAAATCAACTTGAGATGAGGCTCGCTTCCCTTGACTTGACTGCAGAGCCGTACCCCGATTCACAGCAAACACGACCAGTGGTGTGAGTTTCTTTAGGCAACTCTAGAGGTTCCCCGAGAACCACCTGCGAAGCCTAGAGGAATACCGAGTTCAGCAGAACAACTCGAGGAATGTTCCATTGACCGCAAATTGCCTGGAATTGAGAGCTGATTGCCTGGAATAGACTCAAGACGTTTGCCAACTTTCCACAAGCCCCTCCAGTGAGGGCTTCTCACATCAGTAGGTTTGAGGGAAGGACCCTGAGTTTTCTGCCAAAAGTGAAATATGCACCGAGAAGCCCTGACTTTAAAGGAGGCCGGGTTTCCTTGCAGTGGCTTGAATACTCTCTCATCTTTCTTCTCAAAAGGTGTTGGGATGTCTGAATCCCCAGTGGAGTCACTAGAGAAACCCTAAGTCCCCGACTCCTTTCGACGGAATGCCTCACATGCCTTTGACACCTCGAGCGGCATGCAGAGTTCACTGCTTCAAAAGGTGACGATGCCTGACTCCGCTTGAACATTGAGAGAAATTCCAATATCCCTGTGACTCCTTGAAATGGACGCTGGGTCTCCGGCCTCATCTCGAGAAGCGTCCCTTTGGACGTGCCAAACCTCGAAGAGATTCTTGAAATGTCCTTCATAACAGGACAGGAGTCATGACGTCGCTGGACAATCATGATTCTTAAAGGGCCATCCCCTCCGTAACTCGAGTATATACCCCAGGACCCCCCGCGACTCGAGAAAAAAAATGAAACTTCCCCCTCAAAGCGAGATGAGGCCCGATTCCCCTGCAATGAATGCAGAGCAATCCCGTGATCCCCATGAAACATGTAAGGACCTCGACTTGCTTGATGGATCTCCAGACAATCCGCAAGAACACTGTCACAATTAGAGAGGGACCCTGAGGTCACACAAGCATCGCGAAGAAGCTCCATGTACCCCACATCAACTCGAATGAGGTCCGATTCCCCTGCCTTGACTCCAGCGACATCCCCCGTTCCACATCAAACACGACAGTGGCTTGACTAACTTTATGCAACTCCAGAGGTTTCCCGAGAACAACGTGCCAAGTCTAGAGGAATACCAAGTTCATAGAGCCACTCGAGAAATGCTCCGTGGACACCAAATTGCCTGGAGATGAGAGCTGATTGCCTGGCTTAGACACAAGAAGGATGCCTACTTTCCACAAGCCCCTCTAGTGAAGGCTTCTCTCATCAGTAGCTGTTAGGGAGGGACTCTGAGTTTGCTGCCTCAAGTGGAATATACCACGAGAAGCCCTGACTCGAAAGGAGGCTGGGTTTCCTTACAGTGACTTGAATACAGGCTCCTCTATCATCTCACAAGGTGAAGGGATGACTGAATCCCCTGTGGAGTCCCTAGAGAAAGTCCTAGGTCCCCGACTCCTTTCGACGGAATGCCTCACATGCCTTTGACACCTCGAGCGGCACGCAGAGTTCACTGCTTCAAAAGGTGACGATGCCTGACTCCTCTTGAACATTGACAGGTATCCCCATATCCCTGAGCTACTGGAAAGGGTCCCTTGGTCTCCCGCATCACTTCGAGAAGCGTCCCTTTGGCCCTGCCAAGCCTCTAAGCGATTCCTGTGGTTTCCCTTGTAACTCGACAGAAGTCCTGACGTCGCTGGAGAAACACGACTGTTGAAGTGCCCTCCCCGCCGTATCTCGAGAATATACCCCAGGTCCGCACTGCAATTCGAGAAAAACCATGAGACTTTCCCCTCAAAGCGAGATGAGGCACCATTCTCTGGCACTGCATGCAGAGCAATCCCATCATCCCCATAAAACATGTAAGGAGCCGCTACTTGCTTGATGGATCTCGAGACAATCCGCAAGAACACTGTCACAAGTACAGAGGGACCCTGAGGTCACACCAGAATCGCGAAGGACCTCCATGTATTGCAAATCAACTCGAGATGAAGCCCGATTCCCCTGTATTGACTCGAGAGCCATCCCGCGTTCCACATCGAACACGATCAGTGGTTTGACTTCCTTTAGGCAACTCCAGAGTTTCCCCAAGATAAACGTGCCAAGTCTAGAGGAATATCAAGTTCATAGAGCCACTCAAAGAATGCTCCTTGGACCCCAAATTGCCTGGAAATGAGACCTGATTGCCTGGCTTAGACTCAAGAAGGATGCCTGCTTTCCACAAGCCCCTCAAGAGAAGGCTTCTCTGAGCAGAACGTGTCAGGGAGGGACGGTGAGTTTGCTGCCTCAAGTGGAATATACACCCAGAAGCCCTGACTAGAAAGGAGGCTGGGTTTGCTTACATGACTTGAATACAGGCTCCTCTATCATCTCAAAAGGTGAAGGGACGTTTGAATCCCCTGTGGAGTCCATAGAAAAAGGCCTAGGTCCCCAACTTCTTTCGATGGAATGCCTCACATGCCTTTGACACCTCCAGCGGCACGCAGAGTTCACTGCGTCAAATGGTGACGATGCCTGACTCCACCTGAATATTGAGAGGAATCCCCATATCCCTGAGCTCCTGAAAAGGGACCCTGGGTCTCCCGCCTCACCTCAAGGAGGGTCCCTTTCGCCCTGCCAAACCTCGAAGTGATTCCTGAGGGGTCCCTCGAAACACGAAAGGAGTCCAGACGTCTCTGGGGAAACACGAGTGTTGAAGGGCCATCCCCTCCATAACTCGACTATATACCCCAGGTCCCCACCGCAATTGGAGAAAAACCATGAGACTTCCCCCCCAAAGCGAGATGAGGCCCGATTCCCCATCACTGCATGCAAAGAAATCTCGTGATATCCAAGAAACATGTAAGGAGCCTCGACTTGCTTGATGAATCCGAAGACAGTCCGCAAGATCACTGTCACAAGCAGAGAGGGAACCTGAGGTCACACCAGCATCCTGAAGGAGTTCCATGTACCCCAAATCAACTCGAGATCCGGCAGGGTTCCCCAGCCTTGACTTCATAGCCATTCCCTAATCCACATCAAACACGACCAGAGGCTTGACTTCCTTTAGGCAACTCCAGAGGTTCCACGAGAACAACGTGCCAAGCCTAGAGGAATACCAAATTCAGAAGAGCAACTCCAGGTATGTTCCGTGGACACCAAATTGCCTGGAGATGAGAGCTGATTGCCTGGCTTAGACTCAAGATATATGCCAACTATGCACAAGCCACTCAAGAGGAGGTACAGGCTCATCTTTCATCTCACAAGGTAAAGGGATGTCTGAATCCCCTGTGGAGTCCCCAGAGAAAGTCCTAGGTCCCCGACTCCTTTCGACGGAATGCCTCACATGCCTTTGACAACTCGAGCAGCACGCAGAGTTCACTGCTTCAAAAGGTGACGATGCCTGACTCCTCTTGAACATTGAGAGAAATCCCAAAATCACTGTGACTCCTGGAAAGGTTCCCTGGGTCTCCCAACTCACCTCGAGAAGCATCCCTTTGGCCCTGCCAAGCTCGAAGAGATTCCTGAAATGTCCTTCATAACTGGACAGGAGTCATGACGTCGCTGGACAATCACGATTCTTGAAGGGCCATCCCCGCCGTAACTCGATAATATACCTCAGGTCCCCGCCGCAACTCGAGAAAAACCATGACACTTCCCCCTCAAAGCGAGATGAGACCCGATTCCCCTGCAATGCATGCAGAGTAATCCATTGATCCCCATGAAACATGTAAGTACCTCGACTTGCTTGATGGATCTTCAAACAATCCACAAGAACACTGCCACAATTAAAGAGGGACCCTGAGGTCACACAAGCATCACGAAGGAGCTCCATGTACCCCACATCAAACCGAGATGAGGCCCAATTCCCCTGTCTTGACTCGAGAACCATCCCGCGTTTCACATAAAACACGACCAGTGGTTTTAATTCCTTTAGGCAACTCCAGCGTTTCCCCGAGAAAAACGTGCCAAGTCTAGAGGAAT
Source organism: Odocoileus hemionus (assembly GCA_020976825.1). Taxonomy (NCBI): domain Eukaryota; kingdom Metazoa; phylum Chordata; class Mammalia; order Artiodactyla; family Cervidae; genus Odocoileus; species Odocoileus hemionus. Next base: position 28,427 of record JAJLRB010001211.1, on the reverse strand, counting down.
ATCAAGTTCATAGAGCCACTCAAAGAATGCTCCTTGGACCCAAAATTGCCTGGAGATGAGAGCTGATTGCCTGGCTTAGACTCAAGAAGGATGCCTACTTTCAACAAGCCCCTCAAGAGAAGGCTTCTCTCAGGAGTAGGTGTGAGGGAGGGACCCTGAGTTTGCCGCCTCAAGTGGAATATACACCGAGAAGCCCTGACTAGAAAGGAGGATGGGTTTCCTTACAGTGACTTGAATACAGGCTCCTCTATCTTCTCACAAGTTGAAGGGATGTATGAATCCCCTGTGGAGTCCATGGAAAAAGGCCTAGGTCCCCGAAACCTTTCGATGGAATGCCTCACATGCCTTTGACACCTCTAGCGGCACGCAGAGTTTACTTCCTCAAAAGGTGACGATGCCTGACTCCTCTTGAACATTGACAGGAATCCCAATACCCCTGGGGCTACCGGAAAGGGACCCTGGGTCTCCCACCTCACCTCGAGAAGTGTCCCTTTGGCCTGCCAAGCCTCGAAGAGATTTCTGAGGTGTCCCTCATAACTAAACAGTAGTCCAGATGTTGCCTGAGAAACACGAGTGTTGAAGGGCCATCTGCGCCGTAACTCGAGAATATACCACATGTCCCCGCAGCAACGCGAGAAGAACCATGAGACTTCGACCTCAAAGTGATATTAGGCCTGATACCCCTGCGCTGCATGCAGAGAAATCCCGTGATCACCAAGAAACATGTAAGGAGCCTCGACATGCTTGATGGATCTCGAGACAATCCGCAAGAACACTGTCACAAGTACAGAGGGACACTGAGGTCATACCAGCATCGCGAAGGAGCTCCATGTACTCCAAATCAACTGAGATGAGGCCCGATTTCCCTGCCTTTACCTCAAAGCCAGCCCCCGTTCCCCATCAAACAGGACCAGTGGCTTGACTTCCTTTAGGCAACTCGAGAGGTTCCCCGAGAACAACGTGCCAAGTCTAGAGGAATGCCAATTTCAGTAGAGCAAATAGAGGAATGCTCCGTGGATCCCAAATTGACTGGAGATGAGAGCTGATTGCCTGGCTTAGACTCAAGACGTATGCCAACTTTCCATAAGACCCTCAAGGGAAGGCTTCTCTCAGCAGTAGCTGTGAGGGAGGGACCATGAGATTCCTGACTCAACTGGAATATACAACGAGAATCCTAACGTGAAAGGAGCCCAGGTTTCCTTGCAGTGACTTGAATACAGGCTCTTCTTTCATCTCACAAGGTGAAGGGATGTCTGCATCCCCTGTGGAGTCCGTAGAGAAAGGCCTAGGTCCCCGACTGCTTTCGGCCGAATGCCTCACATGCCTTTGACACCTCGAGCGGCACGCAGAGTTCACTGCTTCAAAAGGTGAGGATGCCTGACTCCTCTTGAACATTGACAGGAATCCCAACATCCCTGTCGCTACTGGAAAGGGACCCTGGGTCTCCCGCCTCACCTCGAGGAGCGTCCCTTTGTCCCTACCACGCCTCGAAGAGATTCCTGAGGTGGCCAACGCAACTCGACAGGAGTCCTGACATCGCTGGAGAAACACGAGTGTTGAAGGGCAATCACCGCCGTAACACGAAAATATACCCCATGTCCTCGCCGCAATTCGAGATAAACCATGAGACTTCCCCCCAAAGCGAGATGAGAACCGATTCCCCTGCACTGCATGCAGAGCAGTCCCGTGATCCCCATGAAACATGGAAGGAGCCTCGACTTGCTTGATGGATCTCGAGACAGTCGGCAAGATGATTGTCACAAGTACAGAGGGACACTGTGGTCTCATCAGTATCGCGAAGGAGCTCCACGTATGCCAAATCAACTCGAGATGAGGACCGATTCCCCTGCCTTGACTCCAGAGCCATCCCCCATTCCCCATCAAACACGACCCGTGGCTTGACTTACTTTAGGCAACACCAGAGGTTCCCCGAGAAAAACGTGCAAGTCTAGAGGAATACCAAGTTCAGCAGAACAACTCGAGGAATGCTCCGTGGACCCAAATTGCCTGGAGATGAGAGCTGATTGCCTGGCTTAAACTCAAGACATATGCCAACTTTCCACAAGCCCGCAAGAAGAGGTTTCTCTCAGCCGTAGGTGTGAGGGAGGGACCCTGAGTTTGCTGCCTCAAGTGGAATATAATCCGAGAAGCCCTGACTCGAAAGGAGGCGGGTTTCCTAGCAGTGCCTTCAAAACAGGCTCATCTTTCATCTCACAAGGTGAAGGGATGTCTGAATCTCATGTGGAGTCCCTAGAGAAAGCTCAAGTTCCCCGACTCTTTTCGATGTAATGCCTCTTATGACTTTGACACCTCGAGTGGCACGCACAGTTCTCTTCTTCAAAACGTAACGATGCCTGACTCCCTTTGAACATTGACAGGAATCCCAATATCCCTGTCGCTACTGCAAAGGGACCCTGGGTCTCCACCCTCACCTCGACAGGCGTCCCTTTGGCCCCGCCAAGCCTCGAAGAGATTTCTGATGTGTCCCTCGTAATTAAACAGGAGTCCAGATGTCGCTGGAGAGACACGAGTGTTGAAGGGTCATGCCCACCGTAACTCTAGAATATAACACATGTCCCCGCCGCAACTCGAGAGAAACAATGAGACTTCCCCTCAAAGCAAGATGAGGTCCGATTCCCCTGCACTGCATGCAGCACAATCCCGTGATCCCCATGAAACATATAAGGAGCCTCGACTTGCTTGATGGATCCAGAGACAATCCCAAAGAACACTGTCACAAGTAGAGAGGGACCCTGAGGTCACACCAGCATCGCGAAGGAGCTCCATGTACCCCAAATCAACTCGAGATGAGGCCCGATTCACCTGCCTTGACTCCAGAGCCATCCACGTTTCCCATCAAACACGACCAGTGGCTTGACTTCCTTTAGGCAACTGCAGAGGTTCCCCGAGAACAATGTGCCAAGCCTAGAGGAATACCAAGTTCAGGAGAGAAACTCAAGGAATGCTCCGTGGACCGCAAATTGCCTGGAGATGAGAGCTGATTGCCTGGCTTAGACTCAAGACATATGCCAACTTTCCACAAGACCCTCAAGAGGAGGCTTCTCTCAGCAGTAGGTGTGAGGGAAGGACCCTGAGTTTGCTGCCTAAAGTGGAATATACACCAAGAAGCCTTGACTCGAAAGGAGGCCGCATTTCCTTGCAGTGGCTTGAATACAGGCTCATCTTTCATCTCACAAGCTGAAGGGACGTCTGAATCCCCAGTAGGGTCCCTAGATAAAGTCCTAGTTCTCCGACTCCTTCCGACGGAATACCTCACATGCTTTTGACACCTCGAGAGGCATGCAGAGTTCACTGCTTCAAAAGGTGACGAGGCCTGACTTCTCTTGAACATTGACAGGAATCCCAATATCCCTGAGGCTACTGGAAAGGGACCATGGATCTCCCGCCTCACCTCGAGAAGCGTCCCTTTGGACCTGCCATGCATCGAAGATATTCCTGATGTGTCTGTCATAACTGTACAGGAGTCCTGACGTCGCTGGACAAACACGAGCGTTGAAGGGCCATCCCCGACCTAACTCGAGAATATACCCCAGGTTCCCGCCAAAACTCGAGAAAAATCATGAGACTTCCCCCTCAAAGCGAGATGAGACGCGTTTCTCTTGCACTGCATGCAGAGCAATCCCGTGATCCCTATGAAACATGTAAGGAGACTCGACTTGCTTGATGGATCTCGAGACAATCCACAAGAACACTGTCACCAGTACAGAGCGACCCTAAGGTCAAACCGGCATCGTGAAAGAACTCCATGTACCACAAATCAACTCGAGATGAGGCCCGATTCCCCTGCCCTGACTCCAGCGCTATCCCGCTTTCCCCATCAAACACGACCAGTGGTTTGACTTCCTTTTAGGCAACTACAGAGTTTCCCAGAGAACAACGTGCCAAGTCTAGAGGAATACCAAGTTCAGCAGAGCAACTCGAGGAATGCTCCGTGGACCCCAAATTGACTGGAGATGAGAGCTGATTGCCTGGCTTACACTCAAGATGTATGCCAACTTTCCATACGACCCTCAAGAGGAGACTGCTCTCAGCAGTAGGTGTGAGGGAGGGATCCTGAATTTGATGCCTCAATTGGAAAACACACCGAGAAGCCCTGACTCGAAAGGAGGCCGAGTTTCATTGCAGAGTCTTGAATACAGGCTCATCTTTCATCTCACAAGGGGAAGGGATGTCTGAATCCCCTGTGGAGTCCCTCGAGAAAGGCCTAGTTCACCGACTCCTTTCGACGGAATGCCTCACATGCCTTTGACAACTCGAGCAGCACTCAGAGTTCTCTCCTTCAAAAGGTGACGATGCCTGACTCCTCTTGAATATTGACAGGAATCCCAATATCCCTGTCGCTACTGGAAGTGACCCTGGATCTTCCACCTCACCTCGAGAAGCGTCCCTTTGGCCCTGCCAAGCCTCGAAGAGATTCCTGAGGTGTCCCTCGTAACTGAACAGGAGTCCTGACGTCTCTGGACAAACACTAGTGATGAAGGGCCATCCCCGAGTTAACTCGAGAATATGACACAGGTCCCTGCCGCAACTCGAGAAAAAACATGAGACATCCCCCTCAAAGCGAGATGAGGCCCGATTCCCCTGCACTGCATGCAGAGGAATGCCGTGATCCACATGAAACATGTAAGGAGCCTCGACGTGCTTGATGGATCTCGAGACAGTCCGCAAGATCACTGTCACAAGTACAGAGTGTCCCTGAGGTCACACCAGGATCGTGAAGGAGCTCCATGTACCCCAAATCAACTCGCGATGATGCTTGAATCACCTGCCTTGACTCCAGAGCTATCCAACGTTCCCCATCAAACACGACCAGTGCCTTGACTTCCTTTAACCAACTCCAGAGGTTCCGCGAGAACAACGAGCCAAGCCTAGAGGAACACCAAGTTCAGAAGAGCAACTCGAGGATTGCTCATTGGACCCCAAATTGCATGGAGATGAGAGCTGATTACCGGGCTTAGACTCAAGACGTATGCCAATTTTCCACAAGCCCCGCAAGTGGAGGGTTCTCTCAGCAGTAGGTGTGAGGGAGGCACTCTGATTTTGCTGCCTCAAGTGGATTATACACCGAGAATCCCTGACTCGAAAGGAGGACGGGTTTCCTTGCAGTGGCTTGAAAACAGGCTTCTCGTTCATCTCACAAGGTGAAGGGATGTCTGAATCCCCTGTGGAGTCCCTAGAGAAAGGCCTAGGTCCCCGACTTCTTTCGACGGAATGCCTCACATGGCTTTAAAACCTCGAGCGACTCTCAGAGTTCTATGTTTCAAAAGGTGACGATGCCTGACTCCTCTTGAATATTGACAGGATTCCCAATATCCCTATGGCTACTGCAAAGGGACGCTGGGTCTCTCGCCTCATGTAGAGAAGCGTCCCTTTGGCCCTGCCAAGCCTTGATGAGATTCCTGAGGTGTCCCACATAACTCGACAGGTGTCCTGACTTCGCTGGACAAACACGAGTGTTGAAGGGCCATCCCCGCCGTAACTCGAGAATATACCCCAGGTACCCGCCGTAACTCGAGAAAAACCATGAGACTTCCCCCTCAAAGCGAGATGAGGCCCGATTCCCCTGCACTGCATGCAGAGCAATCACGTGATCCCCATTAAACATGTAAGGAGTCTCGACTTGCTTGATGGATTTCGAGACAATCCACAAGAACACTGTCACATGCAGAGAGGGAAACTGAGGTCAAACCAGCATTGCAAAGGAGCTCCATGTACCCCAAATCAACTCGAGATGAGGCCTGATTCCCCTGCCTTCACTCCAGAGCCATCCCCCGTTCCCCATCACACACGACCAGTGGCTTGTCTTTCTTTAAGCATCTCCAGAGGTTCCCCGAGAACAACTTGCCAAGCCGAGAGGAACACCAAGTTCAGCAGAGCAACTCGAGGAATGCTTCTTGGACCACAAATTGCCTGGAGATGAGAGCTGATTGCCTGGCTTAGACTCAAGACGTATGCCAACTTTCCAAAAGCCCCTCAAGAATAGGCTTCTCTCAGCAATAGGTGTGAGGGACGGACCCTGAGTTTACTGCCTCAAGTGGAATATACACAGAAAAGCCCTGACTCGAAAGGAGGCTGGATATCCTTAAAGTGGCTTTAATACAGGCTCCTCTTTTATGTCACAAGGTGAAGGGATGTCTGAATCTCCTGTGCAGTCCCTAGAGAAAGCCCTAGGTCCCCGACTCCTTTAGACGGAATGCCTAACATGGTTTTAACACCTCGAGAGGCACGCAGAGTTCACTGCTTCAAAAGGAGAGGATGTTTTCTTTTTTTTTGTAGAAAACTACAGGCCAATATCACTGATGAACATAAATGCAAAAATCCTTAACAAAATTCTAGCAAACAGAATTCAACAACATATTAAAAAAATCATTCATCATGACCAAGTGGGCTTTATCCCAGGAATGCAAGGATTCTTTAATATCAGCAAATCAATCAATGTAATACACCACATTAACAAATTGAAAGATAAAAACCATATGATTATCTCAATAGATGCAGAAAAAGCCTTTGACAAAATTCAACATCCATTTATGATTAAAACTCTCCAGAAAGCAGGAATAGAAGGAACATACCTCAACATAATAAAAGCTATATATGACAAACCCACAGCAATCATCACCCTCAATGGTGAAAAATTGAAAGCATTTCCCCTGAAATCAGGAACAAGACAAGGGTGCCCACTCTCACCACTACTATTCAACATAGTTTTGGAAGTTTTGGCCACAGCAATCAGGGCAGAAAAAGAAGTAAATGGAATCCAGATAGGAAAAGAAGAAGTGAAACTCTCGCTGTTTGCAGATGACATGATACTCTACATAGAAAACCCTAAAGACTCTACCAGAAAATTTCTAGAGCTAATCAACGAATACAGTCAAGTTGCAGGATATAAAATTAACACACAGAAATCTCTTGCATTCCTATACACTAACAATGAGAAAACAGAAAGAGAAATTAAGGAAACAATACCATTCACCATTGCAACAAAAAGAATAAAATATTTAGGAGTATATCTACCTAAAGAAACAAAAGACCTATACATAGAAAACTATAAAACACTGATGAAAGAAATCAAAGAGGACACAAGCAGATGGAGAAATATACCGTGTTCATGGATTGGAAGAATCAATATTGTCAAAATGGCTATACTACCCAAAGCAATCTATAGATTCAATGCAATCCCTATCAAACTACCAACAGTATTTTTCACAGAACTAGAACAAATAATTTCACAATTTGTATGGAAATACAAAAAACCTCGAATAGCCAAAGTAATCCTGAGAAAGAAGAATGGAACTGGAGGAATCAATCTGCCTGACTTCAGACTCTACTACAAAGCCACAGTCATCAAGACAGTATGGTACTGGCACAAAGACAGAAATATAGATCAATGGAACAGAATAGAAAGCCCAGAAATAAATCCACGAGCCTATGGTCACCTTATCTTCGACAAAGGAGGCAAGGATATACAATGGAAAAAAGATAACCTCTTTAACAAGTGGTGCTGGGAAAACTGGTCAACCACCTGTAAAAGAATGAAACTAGAACACTTTCTAACACCATACACAAAAATAAACTCAAAATGGATTAAAGATCTAAATGTAAGACCAGAAACTATAAAACTCCTAGAGGAGAACATAGGCAAAACACTCTCCGACATAAATCACAGCAGGATCCTCTATGACCCACCTCCCAGAATCTCAGAAATAAAAGCAAAAATAAACAAATGGGACCTAATGAAACTTAAAAGCTTTTGCACAACAAAGGAAACTATAAGCAAGGTGAAAAGACAGCCCTCAGATTGGAGAGAAAATAATAGCAAATGAAGCAACAGACAAAGGATTAATCTCAAAAATATACAAGCAACTCCTCCAGCTTAACTCCAGAAAAATAAATGACCCAATCAAAAAATGAGCTAAAGAACTGAACAGACATTTCTCCAAGGAAGACATACAGATGGCTAACAAACACATGAAAAGATGCTCAACATCACTCATTATCAGAGAAATGCAAATCAAAACCACAATGAGGTACCATTATACGCCAGTCAGGATGGCTGCTATCCAAAAGTCTACAAGCAATAAATGCTGGAGAGGGTGTGGAGAAAAGGGAACCCTCTTACACTGTTGGTGGGAATGCAAATTAGTACAGCCACTATGGAAAACAGTGTGGAGATTTCTTAAAAAGCTGGAAATAGAACTGCCATATGACCCAGCAATCCCACTTCTGGGCATACACACCAAGGAAACCAGATCTGAAAGAGACACGTGCACCCCAATGTTCATCGCAGCACTGTTTATAATAGCCAGGACATGGAAGCAACCCAGATGCCCATCAGCAGAAGAATGGATGAGGAAGCTGTGGTACATATACACCATGGAATATTACTCAGCCATTAAAAAGAATTCATTTGAATTAGTTCTAATGAGATGGATGAAACTGGAGCCCATTATACAGAGTGAAGTAAGCCAGAAAGATAAAGACCATTACAGTATACTAACACATATATATGGACTTTAGAAAGATGGTAACGATAACCCTATATGCAAAACAGAAAAAGAGACTCAGGTGTATAGAACAGACTTGTGGACTCTGGGAGAAGGCGAGGGTGGGATGTTTCAAGAGAACAGCATTGAAACATGTATATTATCTAGGGTGAAAAAGATCACCAGCCCAGGTTGGGTACATGAGACAAGTGCTCGGGCCTGGTGCACTGGGAAGACCCAGAGGGATCGGGTGGAGAGGGAGGTGGGAGGGGTGACTGGGATGGGGAATACATGTAAATCCATGGCTAATTCATTTCAATGTATAACAAAAACTACTGTAATGATGTAAAGTAATTAGCCTCCAACTAATAAAAAAAAAAAGAGAGAGAGAGAGAGAAAAAAAAAAACAAAAACAAAAGGAGAGGATGCCTGACTCCTCTTGAACATTAACAGGAATCCCAATATCACTGTGGCTACTAGAAAGGAACCCTGGGTCTCCCGCCTCACTTCGAGAAGCGTCCCTTTGGCCCTTCCAAGCCTCGAAGAGATTCCTGAGGTGTCCGTCATAACTAGACAGGTGTCCTGACGTCGCTGGACAAACACGAGTGTTGAAGGGACATCTCTGCCGTAACTCGATAATATAACCCAGGTCCCCGCCGCCATGTGACAAAAACCATGAGAGTTACCCCTCAAAGGGAGATGAGGCCCGATTCCCCTGCACTGCATGCAGACCAATCCCGTGATCCGCATGAAACATGTAAGAAGCCTCGACATGCTTGATGGATCTCGAGACAATCCCCAAGAACACTGTCAAAAGTAGAGAGGAACCCTGAGGTCACACAAGCATCACGAAGGGGCTCCATGTACCCCAAATCAACTTGAGATGAGGCCCGCATCCCTTGACTTGACTGCTGAGCCGTACCACGAATCCCAGCACACATGACCAGTGGCTTGACTTTCTTTAGGCAACTCTTGAGGTTCCCCGAGAACAACCTGCCAGGCTAGAGGAATACTAAGTTCAGCAGAGCAAATCGAGGAATGCTCTGTGGACCGCAAATTGCCTGGAATTGAGAGCTGATTGCCTGGCTTAGACTCAAGACGTATGCCAACTTTCCACAAGCCCCTCAAGGGGGGGCTTCTCTCATCAGTAGGTGTGAGGGAGGGACCCTGAGTTTTTTGCCTCAAGTGGAATATATACCGAGAAGCCCTGACTTTAAAGGAGGCCGGGTTTCCTTGCAGTGGCTTGAATACAGGCTCATCTTTCATCTCACAAGGTGAAGGGATGTCTGAATCCTCAGTGGAGTCACTAGAGAAACCCTAAGTCCCCGACTCCTTTCGACGGAAGGCCTCACATGCCTTTGATACCCCGAGCGGCACGCAGAGTTCACTGCTTCAAAAGGTGACGATGCCTAACTCCTCTTGAACATTGAGAGAAGTCCAAATATCCCTGTGGCTACTGGAAAGGGACCCTGGGTCTCCCGCCTCACGTCGAGAAGCGTCCCTTTGGCCCTGCAAAGCCTCGGAGAGATTCCTGAAGTGTCCGTCATAACTAGACAGGAGTCATGACGTCACTGGACAATCACGATTCTTGAAGGGCCATCCTCGCCGCAACTAGATAATATACCCCAGGTCCCCGCCGCAACTCGAGAAAAAACATGAGATTTTCCCGTCAAAAAGAGATGAGGCCCGATTCCCCTGCAATGCATGCAGAGCAATCCCGTGATCCCCATGAAACATATAAGGACCTTGACTTGCTTGATGAATCTCCAGACAATCCGCAGAAACACTGTCACAATTAGAGAGGGACCCTGAGGTCACACAAGCATCGCAAAGGAGCTCCATGTAACCCACATCAAATCGAGATGAGGTCCGATTCCCCTGCCTTGACTCCAGCGCCATCCCCCGTTTCCCATCAAACACGACAGTGGCTTGACTTCCTTTATGCAACTCCAGAGGTTCCCCGAGAACAACGTGCCAAGTATAGAGGAATACCAAGTTCAACAGAGCAAATCGAGGAATGCTCCGTAGACAGCAAATTGCCTTGAGATGAGAGCTGATTGCCTGGCTTAGACTCAAGACTTATGCCAACTTTCCAAAAGACCCTCAAGGGAAGGCTGCTCTCAGTAGTAGGTGTGAGGAAGCGACCCTGAGTTTGCTGCCTCAAGTGGAATATACACCGAGAAGCCCTGACTCGAAAGCAGGCCGGGTGTCCTTGCAGAGGCTTGAATACAGGCTCATCTTTCATCTCACAATGTGAAGGGATGTCTGAATCCCCTGTGCAGTCCCTAGAGAAAGCCTTAGTTCCCGACTCCTTTCGAAGGAATGCCTCACATGCCTTTGACACCTCGAGCGGCACACAAAGTTCTCTGCTTCAAAAGGTGACGAAGCCTGACTCCTCTTGAACATTGATAGGAATACCAATATCCCTGTGGCTACTGGAAAGGGACCCTGGGTCTCCCACCTTACCTGCAGAAGCATCCCTTTGTCCCTGAAAAGCCTTGAAGCGATTCCTGAGGTGTCCCTCGTAACTAAACAGGAGTCCAGACGTCGCTGGACAAACACGAGTGTTGAAGGGCCATCCCCGCCGTAACTCGAGAATATAGTCCAGGTCCCTGCCGCAACTCGAGAAAAATCATGAGACTTCCCCCCAAAGCGATATGAGGCCCGGTTCCCCGGCACTGCATGCAGAGCAATCCCGTGATCACCATGAAACTTGTAAGGAACCTCGACTTGCTTGTTGGATCTCGAGACAGTCCGCAAAAACACTGTCACAGGTACAGAGGGGCCCTGAGGTCACACCAGCATCATAAAGGAGCTCCATGTACCCCAAATCAACTCAAGATGAGGCCCAATTCACCTGCCCTGAACCCAGAGCCATCCCCAGTTTCCCAGCACACACGAACATTGGCTTTTCTTGCTTTAAGCAACTCCAAATGTTTCCCGAGAAAACTTGCCAAGCCTAGAGGAACACCAAATTCAGCAGAGCAACTCGAGGAATGCTCCTTGAACCCCAATTGCCTGGAGATGAGAGCTGATTGCCTGGCTTAGACTCGAGACGTATGCCAACATTCCACAAGAACCTCAAGGGTAGGATTCTCTCAGCAGTAGGTGTGAGGGATGGACCCTGAGTTTGCTGCCTTAAGTGGAATATATACTGAGAAACCCTGACTCGAAAGGAGGCCGGGTTTCCTTCCAGTGGCTTGAGTACAGGCTCCCCGTTTATCTCACAAGTTGAAGGGATGACTGAATCCCCTGTGGAGTACCAAGAGAAAGCCCTATGTCCCCGACTCCTTTCGACGGAATGCCTTACATGCTTTGACACCGCGAGAGGCACGCAGAGTTCACTGCTTCAAAAGGTGACGATGCCTGACTCATCTTGAATACTGACAGGATTCCCAATATCCCTGTGGCTACTGCAAAGGGAACCTGGGTCTCTCGCCTCACAGCAAAGAAGCGTCCCGTTGGACCTGCCAAGCCTTGAAGAGATTCCTGAGGTGTCCCCCATAACTCGACAGGTGTCCTGACTTCGCTGGACAAACACGAGTGTTGAAGGTCCATCCCCGCTGTAACTCGAGAATATACCCCAGGTAGCCTCCGTAACTCGAGAAAAACCATGAGACTTCCCCCTCAAAGCGAGATGAGGCCCGATTCCCCTGCACTGCATGCAGAGCAATCACGTGATCACCATTAAACAAGTAAGGAGCCTCGACTTGCTTGATGGATCTCGAGACAATCAACAAGAACACTGTCACATGCAGAGAGGGAAACTGAGGTCAAACCAGCATTGCGAAGGAGCTCCATGTACCCCAAATCAACTCAAGATGAGGCCCGATTCCCCTGCCTTCACTTCAGAGCCATTCCCCGTTCCCCATCACAAAGGACCAGTTGCTTGTCTTCCTTTGAGCATCTCCAGAGGTTCCCCGAGAACAACTTGCCAAGCCGAGAGGAACACCAAGTTCAGCGGAGCAACTCGAGGAATGCTTCTTGGGCCACAAATTGCCTGGAGATGAGAGCTGATTGCCTGGCTTAAACTCAAGACGTATGCCAACTTTCCAAAAGCCCCTCAAGAATAGGCTTCTCTCAGCAATAGGTGTGAGGGACGGACCCTGAGTTTACTGCCTCAAGTGGAATATACACAGAAAAGCCCTGACTCGAAAGGAGGCTGGGTTCCCTTAAAGTGGCTTTTATACAGGCTCCTCTTTTATCTCACAAGGTGAAGGGATGTCTGAATCTCCTGTGCAGTCCCTAAAAAAGCCCTAGGTTCCCGACACCTTTAAACGGAATGCCTCACATGGTTTTAACACCTCGAGAGGAACGCAGAATTCACTGCTTCAAAAGGAGAGAATGCCTGATTCCTCTTGAACATTAACAGGAATCCCAATGTCACTGTGTCTACTGGAAAGGGACCCTGGGTTTCCCGCCTCACCTCAAGAAGTGTCCCTTTGGCCATGCAACCTTGAAGAGATTCCTGAGGTGTCCCTCGTAACTAAACAGGAGTCCAGCCGTCGCTGGACAAACATGAGTGTTGAATACCCATTACCACCGTAACTCGAAAATATACCACAGGTCTCTGCCGCAACTCGAGAAAAACCATGAGTCTTCCCCCTCAAAGCGAAATGAGGCCCGATTCCCCTGCACTGCATGCAGAGCAATGCCGTGATCCCCATGAAACATGTAAGGAGCCTTGACTTCCTTGATGGATCTCGAGATAATCCGCAAGAACTCTGTCATAAGTACAGAGGGACCCTGAGGTAACACCAGCATCGCGAAGTAGCTCCATGTACCCCAAATCAACTCGAGTTGAGGCCCGATTCCCCTGCCTTGACTCCAGAGCCATCCCCAAATCCCCAGCAAACACGACCAGTGGGTTGACTTCCTTTAAGCAACTCCAGAGGTTCCCCGAGAAAAAAGTGCCAAGTCTATAGGAACACCAAGTTCAGCAGAGCAACTCGAGGAATGTTCCTTGGACCCCAAATTGCTTGGAGATGAGACCTGATTGCCTGTCTTAGACTCAAGACGTATGTCAACTTTCCACAAGCCCCTCCAGAGGAGGCTTCTCCCAGCAATAGGTGTAAGGGAGGGACCCTGTGTTTGCTGCCTCAAGTGGAATATACACCAAGAAGCCCTGACTCGAAAGCAGGCCGGGTGTCCTGGCAGAGGCTTAAAAACAGGCTCGTCTTTCATCTCACAAGGTGAAGGGATGTCTAAATCCCCTGAGCAGTGCCTAGAGAAAGCCCTAGTTCCCTGACTCCTTTCTACGGAATGCCTCACATGCCTTTAACAATTCGAGCGGCTCGCAGAGTTCTCTGCTTTAAAAGGTGACGATGCCTGACTCCTCTTGAACATTGGCAGGAATCCCAATATCCCTGTCGCTACTGGAAAGTGACCCTGGGTCTCGCACCTCACCTCGAGAAGTATCCCTTTGGCCCTGCCAAGCCTTGAAGAGATTCCTGAGGTGTCCCTCGTAACTAACAGGAGTTCTGCCGTCGCTGGACAAACAGGAGTGTTGAATACCCTTTACCGCCGTAACTCGAGATTATACCACAGGTCCCAGCCGCAACTCGAGAAAAACCATGAGAATTCCCCCTCAAAGCGAGATGAGGCCCGATTCCCCTGCACTGCATGCCGAGCAATCCCGTGATCCCCATGAAACATGTAAGGAGCCTCGACATCCTTGATGAATCTCGAGACAATCTGCAAGAACACTGTCACAAGTATAGAGGGACCCTGAGGTCACACCAGCATCGCGAAGGAGCTCCATGTACCCCAAATCAACCCGAGATGAAGCCCGATTCCCCTGCCTTGAATCCAGAGTCATCCCCTGTTCCCCAGCAAACACGCCCAGTGGCTTTCCTTCCTAAAATCAACTCCAAAGGTTCACCGAGAACAACGTGCCAAGCCTAGAGGAATACCAAGTTCAATAGAGCAACTCGAGGAATGCTCCGTGGACCCCAAATTGACTGGAGATGAGAGATGATTGCCTGGCTTAGACTCTAGACGTATGCCAACGTTACATAAGTCCCTCAAGGGGAGGATGCTCTCAGCACTATGTGTGAGTGAGGGACCCTGATTTTGCTGCCTCAAGTGAAATATACACCGAGAAGCCCTGACTCGAAAGGAGGCCGAGTTTCCTTGCAGAGGCTTGAACACAGGGTCCTCTTTCATCTCACAAGGTGAAGGGATGTCTGAATCCCCTGTGAAGTTCCTAGAGAAAGTCCTAGGTCCCCGACTCCTTTCGACAGAATGCCTCACATGCCTTTGAAACTTCGAGCGGCACTCAGAGTTCTATGTTTCAAAAGGTGACGATGCCTGTCTCCTCTTGAACATTAACATGAATCCCAATATAACTGTCGCTACTGGAAGGGACCCTGGTTCTCCCACCTCACCTGGAGAAGCATCCCATTGGCCGTGCCAAGGCTCGAAGAGATTCCTGATGTGTCCCTCGTAACTGAATAGGAGTCCTGAATTCGCTGGACAAACACGAGTGTTGAAGGGCCATCCCCGAGGTAACTCGAAAATATACCACAGGTCCCTGCTGCAACTCGAGAAAAACAATGAGACTTCCGCCTCAAAGCGAGATGGGGCCCGATTCCCCTGCAATGCATGCAGAACAATCCCGTGATCCCCATGAAACTTGTAAGGAGCCTCGACTTCCTTGATGGATCTCGAGACAATCCGCAAGAACACTGTCACAAATAGAGAGGGACATTGAGGTAACACCAGACTCGTGAAGGAGCTCCATGTACCCCAAATCAACTCGAGATGAGGCCCGATTCCCCTGCCTTGACACCAGAGCCATCCCCGGTTCCCCAACAAATACATACAGTGGCTTGACTTCTTGAAGCAACTCCAGAGGTTCCCCGAGAACAACGTTCCAAGCCTAGAAGAACACCAAGTTCAGCAGAGCAACTCGAGGAATGATCCTTGGACCCCAAATTGCCTGGAGATGAGAGCTGATTGCCTGGCTTAGACTCAAGAGGTATGCAAACTTTCCACAAGACCCTCAATATTAGGCTTCCCTCAGCAGTAGGTGTGAGGGAGGTACCCGGAGTTTGCTGCCTCACGTGGAATATACACCGAGAAGCCAGGACTCAAAAGGAGGCCAGGATTCCATGCAGAGGCTTCAATACAGGCTCATCTTTCATCTCACAAGGTGAAGGGATTTCTGAATCCCCTGTGTAGTCCTAGAAAAAGCCCTAGGTCCCCGACTCCTCTGGACGGAATGCCTCACATGCCTTTCACACCTTTAGAGGCACGCAGAGTTCACTGCTTCAAAAGGTGACGATGCCTGACTACTCTTGAACATTGACAGGAATCCCAATACCCCTGGGGCTACTGGAAAGGGACCCTGGGTCTTCCATCTCACCTCGAGAAGAGTCCCTTTGGCCATGCCAAGCCACGAAGTGATTCCTGAAGTGTCCCTCATAACTAAACAGGAGTCCAGACGTCGCTGGAGAAACACGAGTGTTGAAGGGCCATCCCCGCCGTAACTCGAGAATATACCACAGGTCCCCGCCGCACCTTGAGAAGAACCATGAGACTTCGACCTCAAAGCGATATGAGGCCCGATTCCCCTGCGCTGCATGCAGAGCAATTCCGTGATCCCCAAGAAACATGTAAGGAGCCTCGACACGCTTGATGGATCTCGAGACAATCCGCAAGTACACTGTCACAAGTACAGAGGGACACTGAGGTCACACCAGCATCGTGAAGTAGCTCCATGTATCCCAAATCAACTCGAGATGAGGCCCGATTCCCCTGTCTTTACTCCAGAGCCATCACCCATTCCCCATCAAATAGGACCAGTGGCTTGACTCCCTTTAGGCAACTCGAGAGGTTCCCCGAGAAAAACGTGCCAAGTCTAGAGGAATACCAAGTTCAGCAGAGCAAAATGACGAATGCTCGGTGGATCCCTAATTGCCTGGAAATGAGAGCCGATTGCCTGGCTTAGACTCAAGACATATGCCAACTTTCTATAAGACCCTCAAGGTAAGGCTACTCTCAGCAGTAGTTGTGAGGGAGGGACCCTGAGATTCCTGACTCAACTGGAATATTCACGGAGAAGCCCTAACGTGAAAGGAGACCGGGTTTCCTTGCAGTGGATTGAATACAGGCTCCTCTTGCATCTCACAAGGTGAAGGGATGTCTGAATCCCCTGTGGAGTCCCTAGAGGAAGGCCTAGGTCCCCGACTGCTTTTGGTGGAATGCCTCACATGCCTTTGACACCTCGAGCAGCACGCAGAGCTCACTGCTTCAAAAGGTGAGGATGCCTGACTCCTCTTGAACACTGACAGGAATTCCAATATCCCTGTCGCTACTGGAAAGGGACCCTGGGTCTCCCGCCTCACATCGAGCAACGTCCCTTTGGCCCTACCACACCTCGAAGAGATTTCTGAGGTGGACATCGCAACTCGACAGGAGTCCTGACGTCGCTGGAGAAACACGAGTGTTGAAGGGCCATCCCCGCCGTAACACGAAAATATACCCCAGGTCTCCGCCGCAACTCGAGAAAAACCATGAGACTTCCCCCCAAAGCGAGATGAGGCCTGATTCCCCTGCACTGCATGCAGAGCAGTCCCGTGATCCCCATGAAACATGTAAGGAGCCTCGACTTGCTTGATGGATATTGAGACAGTCGGCAAGATGACTGTCACAAGTACAGAGGGACACTGTGGTCACACCAGCATCGCGAAGGAGCTCCATGTACCCCAAATCAAATCGAGATGAGGCCCAGTTCCCTGCTTTGACTCCAGAGTCATTGCCCATTCCCCATCACACATGACCAGTGGCTGGACTTCCTTTAGGCAAATCCAGAGTTTCCCAGAGAACAACGTGCCAAGCCTAGAGGAATACCAAGTTCAGCAGAGCAACTCGAGGAATGCTCCTTAGACCACGAATTGAATGGAGATGAGAGCTGATTGCCTGGCTTAGACTCAAGACGTATGTCAACTTTCCATAAGTCCCTCAAGGGGAGGTTGCTCTCAGCAGTAGGTGTGAGGGAGGGACCCTGAGTTTGCTGCCTCAAGTGGAATATACACCGAGAATCCCTGACGTGAAAGGAGGCTGGGTCTCCTTGCAGCGGCTTGAATACAGGACCCTCTTTCATCTCACAAGGTGAAGGGTTGTCTGAATCCCCTGTGGAGTCCCTAGAGAAAGGCCTAGGTCCCCGAATCCTTTCGACAGAATGCCTCACATGCCTTTGACACCTCGAGCGGCACGCAGAATTCACTGCTTCAAAAGGTGAGGATGCCTGACTCCTCTTGAACATTGACAGGAATACCAATATCCCTGTGGATATTGGAAAGGGACCCTGGGTCTCCCTCCTCACCTCGAGGAGCGTCCCTTTGGCCCTGCCGCCTCGAAGAGATTCCTGTGGTGTCCTTCGTAACTCGACAGGAGTCCTGACTTCGCTAGAGAAACACGAGTGTTGAAGGGTCATTCCCGCCGTATCTCGAGAATATACCCCAGGTCCCTGCCGCAACGTGAGAAAAGCCATGAGATTTCCCCGCAAAGCGAGATTAGGCCCGATTAACCTGCACTGCATGCAGAGCAGTCCGGTGATCCCCTTGAAACATGTAAGGACCCTCGACTTGCTTGATGGATCTCGAGACAGTCCGCAAGATGACTGTCACAACTACAGAGGGACACTGAGGTAACAGCAGCATCCCGAAGGAGCTCCATGTACCCCAAATCAACTCTAGATGAGGCCCGATTCCCCTGGATTGACTCCAGAGCCATCCCCCATTCCCCATCAAACACGACCAGTGGCTTGACTTCCATTATGCAACTCCAGAGGTTCCCCGAGAAAAACGTGCAAGTTTGGAGGAATACCAAGTTCAGTAGATCAACTCGAGGAATGCTCCGTGGACCCCAAATTGCCTGGAGATGAGAGTTGATTGCCTGGCTTAGACTCAAGATGTATGCCAACTTTCCACAAGCCCGCAATAAGAGGCTTCTCAGCAGTAGGTGTGAGGAGGGACCCTGAGTTTGCTGCCTCAAGTGGTCTATACACCGAGAAGCCCTGACTCGAAAGGAGGGCAGGTTTGCTTGCAGTGCCTTGAATACAGGCTCATCTTTCATCTCACAAGATGAAGGGATGTCTGAATCCCCTGTGGAGTCCTTAGAGAAAGACCTAGATCCCTGACTCCTTTCGATGGAATACCTCACATGCCTTTGACAACTCGAGAGGCATGCAGAGTTCTCTGCTTCAAAATGTGACGATTCCTGACTCCTCTTTAACAATGACAGGAATCCCAATATCCCTGTCGCTACTGGAAACGGACCCTGAGTCTCCCACCTCACCTCGAGAAGCGTCCCTTTGGTTCTGCCAAGCCTCGAAGAGATGCCTGAGGTGTCCCTCGTAACTAAACAGGAGTCCAGACGTCGCTGGAGAAACACGAGTTTTGAAGGGCCATCCCCGCCTTAACTCGAGAATATACCACAGGTGCCCGCCGCACTTCGAGAAAAACCATGAGACTTCCCCCTCAAAGCGAAATGAGACCCGATTCCCCTTCACTGCATGCAGAGCAATCCCGTGATCCCCAAGAAACATGAAAGGAACCTCGACTTGCTTGATGGATCTAGGGACAATCCGCAAGAACACTGTCACAAGTAGAGAGGGAAACTGAGGTCACACCAGCATCGCGAAGGAGCTCCATGTACCACAAATCAAATCGAGATGAGGCCCGATTCCCCTGCCTTGACTCCAGAGCCATTCCCCGTTACCTAGCAAACAAGAACATTGGCTTGACTTCCTTGAAGCAACTCCAGAGCTTCCCCGAGAACAATGTGCAAAGCCTAGAGGAACACCAAGTTCAGCAGAGCAACTCGAGGAATGATCCTTGGACCTCAAATGGCCTGGAGATGAGAGCTGATTGCCTGGCTTAGACTCAAGACGTATGCCAACTTTCAAAAAGACCCTCAATAGGAGGCTTCCCTCAGCAGTAGGTGAGAGGGAGGGACCCTGAGTTTCCTGCCACAAGTGGAATATTCACCGAGAAGCCCTGACTCGAAAGGAAGCCAGGTTTCCTTGCAGTGGCTTAAATACAGGCTTATCTTTCATTTCACAAGGTGCAGGGATGTCTGAATCCCCTGTGGAGTCCTAGAGAAAGCCCTAGGTCCCGGACTCCTCTGGACGGAATGCCTCACATGCCTTTGACACCTTTAGAGGCACGCAGAGTTCACTGCTTCAAAAGATGACGATGCCTGACTCCTCTTGAACATTGACAGGAATCCCAATATCCATGTGGCTACTGCAAAGGGAGCCTGGGTATCTCGCCTCACCTCGGAAGCGTCCCTTTGGCCCTGCGAAGCCTCGAAGAGATACCTGAGGTGTCCATCGTAACTCGACAGGAGTCCTGATTTCCCTGTAAAAACACAAGTGTTGAAGGGCCATCCCCACCGTAACTCGAACTACACCACAGGTCCCCACCGCAACTAGAGAAAAACCATGAGAGTTCCCACTCAAAGCGAGATGAGGACAGATTCCCCTGCAATGCATGCAGAGCAATCCCATGATCTCCGAGAAACATGTAAGGAGCCTCGACTTGCTTGATGGATCTCGAGAAAATCCACAAGAACACAGTCACAAGTAGAGAGGGACCCTGAGGTCACACCAGCTTCGTGAAGGAGCTCCATGTACCCCAAGTCAACTAGAGATGAGGACGGATTCCCCTGTATTAACTCCTGAGCCATCCCCCGTTCCCCATCAAACACGATCCGTGGGTTGACTTCCTTTAGGCAACTCCAGAGTTTCCCCAAGAAAAACGTGCCAAGTCTAGAGGAATACCCAATTCAGCAGAGCAACTCGAGGAATGCTCCCTGGACACCAAATTGCCTGGAGATGAGAGCTGATTGCCTGGCTTAGACTCAAGACGTATGCCAACTTTCCATAAGACCCTCAAGGGGAGGTTGCTCTCAGCAGTAAGTGTGAGGGAGGGACCTTGAGTTTGCTTCCTCAATTGGAATATACACCGAGAAGCCCTGACGTGAAAGGAGGCCAGGTTTCCTTGCACTGGCTTCAATACAGGCTCCTCTTTCATCTCAAAAGGTGAAAGGATGTCCGAATTCCCTGTGGAGTCCTTAGAAAAAGCCCTAGGTCCCCGACTCCTTTCGATGGAATGCCTCACATGACTTTGACACCTCGAGCGGCACGAAGAGTTCTCTGCTTCCAAAGGTGACTATGCCTGACTCCTCTTGAACATTGACAGGAATCCCAATATCCCTGTCACTACTGGAAACGGACACTGGGTCTCCCGACTCACCTTGAGAAGCGTCCCTTTTGCCCTGCCAAGCCTTGCAGAGATTCCTGAGGTGTCCCTCATAACTAGACAGGAGTCCCTAAATCACTGAACAAGCACGCGTTTTGAAGGGCCATCCCCACCGTAACTCAAGAATATACCCCAGGTCCCCGCCGCAACTCGAGTAAAACCCTGAGACTTCCCCCTCGAAGCGAGATGAGTCCCCATTCACCTGCATTGCATGCAGAACAATTCCGTGGTCATCATCAACCATGTATGGAACCTCGACTTGCTTGGCGGATCTCGAGAGAGTCACCAAGAACACTGTCACACTTCTAGAGGGAACCTGAGGTTACCCCAGCAAAGTAAAGGAGCTCCATGTACACCAAATCAACTCGAGATGAGGCCCGATTCTCCTGTATTGACTCCAGTGCCATTCCCCGTTACCCATCATACAGGACCTGTGGCTAGACTTCCTTTAGGCAACTCCAGAATGTCCCCGAGAACAATGTTCCAAGCCTAAAGGAATACCAGGTACAGCAGAACAACTTGAGGAATGCTCCGTGGACCCCAAATTGCCTGGAGATGAGAGCTGATTGCCTGGCGTAGACTCACCATGTATGCCAACTTTCCACAAACCCCTCAGGAGGATGCCTCTTTCAGCAGTAGGTGTGAGGGAGGGACCCTGAGTTTGCTGCCTCAACTGGAATATATACCGAGAAGCCGAGCCTCGAAAGGAGGCCGGGTTTCCTTGCAGGGGCTTGAAAACAGGCTCCTCTTTCATCTCACAAGGTGAAGGGATGTCTGAATCGCCTGTGGAGTCCCTAGAGAAAGACCTTGGTCACAGACTCCTTTCGACGGAATGCCTCACATGCCTTTGACACCTCGAGTGGCACGCAGAGTTCACTGCTTCAAAAGGTGACGATACCTGACTTTTCTTGAACATTGACAGGAATCCCAATATCACTGTGGCTACTGGAAAGGGACCCTGGGTCTACCGCCTCACCTCGAGAAGCGTCCATTTGGCCCTGCCAAACTCGAAGAGATTCCTGAGGTGTCCCTCGTAACATGACAGGAGTCCTGACATCGCTGGAGAAACGTGAATGTTGAAGGGCCATCCCCGCCGTAACTCGAGAACATACCCCCTGGTCCCAACCGCAACTCGAGATAAACCATGAGAATTCCCCCGAAAGTGAGATGAGGCCCGATTGCCCTGCACTGCATGTAGAGCAATCCTGTGATCCCCATGAAACATGTAAGGAGCCTCGACTAGCTTGATGGATCTCCGGACAATCCGCAAGAACACTGTCACAAGTACAGAAGGACACTGCGGTCACACATCCATCGCGAAGGAGCTCCATGTACAACAAATCAACTCGAGATGAGGCCCGATTCCCATGCCTTGACTCAAGAGCCATCCCCCGTTCCCCATCAAGACGACCAGTGGTTTGACTTCCTTTAGGCATCTCCAGAGTTTCCCAGAGAACAACGTGCCAAGCCTAGAGGAATACCAAGTTCAGCAGAGCAACTCGAGGAATGCTCCGTGGACTCCAAATTGCCTGGAGATGAGAGCTGATTGCCTAGCTTAGACTCAAGACGTATGCCAACTTTCCATACGACCCTCAACGGGAGGTTGCTCTCAGCAATAGGTGTGAGGGAGGGACCCTGTGTTTGCTGCCTCAAGTGGAATATACACCGAGAAGCCCTGACTCGAAAGGAGGCCGAATTTCTTTGCAGAGGCTTGAATACAGGCTCATATTTCATCTCACAAGGTGAAAGGATGTGTGAATCCCCTGTGGAGTCCCTAGAGAAAAACCTAGGTTCCCGTCTCCTTTCGACGGAATGCCTCACATGACTTTGACACCTCGATCGGCACGCAGAGTTATCTGCTTCAAACGGTGACGATGCCTGTCTCCTCTTGAACATTGACATGAATCCCAATATCACTGTGGCTACTGGAAAGGGATCCTGGGTCTCCCGCCTCACCGCGAAAAGCGTGTATTTGGCCCTGCCAAGCCTCGAAGAGATTCCTGAGGTGTTCTTGTAACTGAACAGGAGTCAAGACGTCGCTGGAAAAACACGAGTGCTAAAGGGCCATTCCCGCTGAAACTCGAGAATATACCACAGGTCCCCGCCGCAACTCGAGAAAAACCATGAGACTTCCCCCTCAAA
Source organism: Odocoileus hemionus (assembly GCA_020976825.1). Taxonomy (NCBI): domain Eukaryota; kingdom Metazoa; phylum Chordata; class Mammalia; order Artiodactyla; family Cervidae; genus Odocoileus; species Odocoileus hemionus. Next base: position 5,512 of record JAJLRB010001211.1, on the reverse strand, counting down.
GCGAGATGAGGCCCGATTCCCCTGCAATGCATGCAGAGCAATCCCGTGATCCCAATGAAACATGTAAGGATCCTCGACATGCTTGACGGATCTCTAGACAATCCGCAAGAACACTGTCACAAGTACAGAAGGACCCTGAAGACACACCTTCATCGCGAAGGAGTTCCATGTACCCAAAATCAACACGAGATGAGGCCCGATTCTCCATCATTGCATGCAGAGCAATTCTGTGATCCCCATCAAGCATGTATGGAGTCTCGACTTCTTAACGGATCTCCAGAGAGACCCAAGGAACACTGTCAAACGTCTAGAGTGACACTGAGGTCACCCCTGCAAAGTTAAGGAGCTCCATGCACCCCAAATCAACACGAGATGAGGCCCAATTCTCCTGTATTGACTCGAGAGCAACACCCCGTTCCCCATCAAACAGGACCCGTGATTCGATTTCGTTTAGGCAACTACAGAAGTTCCCCGAGAACAACGTGCCAAGCCTAGAGGAATACCAAGTTCAGCAGAACAATTCGAGAAATGCTCCATGGACCCAAATTGACTGGAGATGAGAGCTGATTCCCTGGCCTAGACGCAAGACGCATGCCAACCATCCACAAGCCACTCAAGAGGAGGCTTCTCTCAGCAATAGGTGTGATGGAGGGCCCCTGAGTTTGCTGCCTCAATTGGAATACACACCGAGAAGCCCTAACTCAAAAGAAGGCCGGATTTCCTTGCAGTGGCTTGAATACAGGCTCATCTTTCATCTCACAAGGAGAAGGGATGTCTGAATCAGCTGTGGAGTTCCGAGAGAAAGCCCGAGGTCCCCGCCTCATTTCAGTGGAGTGCCTCACATGCCTTTGACACCTCGAGACGCATGCAGAGTTCACTGCTTCCAAAAGTGACGATGCCTGACTTCTCTTGAACATTGAGAGGAATCCCAATATTTCTGTGGCTACTGGAAAGGGACCCTGGGTCTCCTGACTCACCTTGAGAAGCGTCCCTTTTGCCCTGCCAAACCTTGCAGAGATTCCTGAGGTGTCCCTCATAACTAGACAGGAGTCCCTACATCGCTGAACAAGCACGCGTTTTGAAGGGCCATCCCCACCGTAACTCAAGAATATACCCCAGGTCCCCGCCGCAACTCGAGTAAAACACTGAGACTTCCCCCTCGAAGCGAGATGAGTCCCCATTCACCTGCATTGCATGCAGAACAATTCCGTGGTCATCATCAACCATGTATGGAACCTCGACTTGCTTGGCGGATATCGAGAGAGTCACCAAGAACACTGTCACACTTCTAGAGGGAACCTGAGGTCACCCCAGCAAAGTAAAGGAGCTCCATGTACCCCAAATCAATTCGAGATGAGGCCCGATTCTCCTCTATTGACTTCAGTGTCATCCCCCTTTCCCCATCATACAGGACCTGTGGCTAGACTTCCTTTAGGCAACTCCAAAAGTTCCCCGAGAACAATGTTCCAAGCCTAGAGGAATACTAAGTTCAGCAGAACAACTCGAGGAATGCTCCGTGGACCCCAAATTGCCTGGAGATGAGAGCTGATTGCCTGGCGTAGACTCACCATGTATGCCAACATTCCACAAACCCCTCAAGAGGATGCCTCTTTCAGCAGTAGGTGTGAGGGAGGGACCCTGAGTTTGCTGCCTCAACTGGAATATACACCGAGAAGCCGAGCCTCGAAAGGAGGCCGAGTTTCCTTGCAGGGGCTTGAAAACAGGCTCCTCTTTCATCTCACAAGGTGAAGGGATGTCTGAATCGCCTGTGGAGTCCCTAGAGAAAGGCCTTGGTCACAGACTCCTTTCGACGGAATGCCTCACATGCCTTTGACACCTCGAGCGGCATGCAGAGTTCACTGCTTCAAAAGGTGACGATACCTGACTTTTCTTGAACATTGACAGGAATCCCAATATCACTGTGGCTACTGGAAAGGGACCCTTGGTCTCCCGCCTCACCTCGAGAAGCGTCCATTTGGCCCTGCCAAACTCGAAGAGATTCCTGATGTGTCCCTCGAACTTGACAGGAGTCCTGACGTCGCTGGAGAAACGCGAATGTTGAAGGGCCATCCCCGCCGTAACTCAAGAACATACCCCCTGGTCCCCGCCGCAAATCGAGATAAACCATGAGAATTCCCCCGAAAGTGAGATGAGGCCCGATTGCCCTGCACTGCATGTAGAGCAATCCTGTGATCCCCATGAAACATGTAAGGAGCCTCGACTAGCTTGATGGATCTCCGGACAATCCGCAAGAACACTGTCACAAGTACAGAAGGACACTGCGGTCACACATCCATCGCGAAGGAGCTCCATGTACAACAAATCAACTCGAGATGAGGCCCGATTCCCATGCCTTGACTCAAGAGCCATCCCCCGTTCCCCATCAAGACGACCAGTGGTTTGACTTCCTTTAGGCATCTCCAGAGTTTCCCAGAGAACAACGTGCCAAGCCTAGAGGAATACCAAGTTCAGCAGAGCAACTCGAGGAATGCTCCGTGGACTCCAAATTGCCTGGAGATGAGAGCTGATTGCCTGGCTTAGACTCAAGACGTATGCCAACTTTCCATACGACCCTCAAGGGGAGGTTGCTCTCAGCAGTAGGTGTGAGGGAGGGACCCTGTGTTTGCTGCCTCAAGTGGAATATACACCGAGAATCCCTGACTCGAAAGGAGGCCGAATTTCCTTGCAGAGGCTTGAATACAGGCTCATATTTCATCTCACAAGGTGAAGGGATGTGTGAATCCCCTGTGGAGTCCCTAGAGAAAAACCTAGGTTCCCGTCTCCTTTCGACGGAATGCCTCACATGACTTTCACACCTCGAGCGGCACGCAGAGTTATCTGCTTCAAACAGTGACGATGCTTGTCTCCTCTTGAACATTGACAGGAATCCCAATATCACTGTGGCTACTGGAAAGGGATCCTGGGTCTCCCGCCTCACCGCGAAAAGCATGTATTTGGCCCTGCCAAGCCTCGAAGAGATTCCTGAGGTGTCCTCGTAACTGAACAGGAGTCAATACGTCGCTGGAAAAACACGAGTGCTGAAGGGCCATCCCCGCCGAAACTCGAGAATATACCACAGGTCCCCACCGCAACTCTAGAAAAACCATGAGACTTCCCCCTCAAAGCGAGATGAGGCCCGATTCCCCTGCAATGCATGCAGAGCAATCCCGTGATCCCAATGAAACATGTAAGGATCCTCAACATGCTTGACGGATCTCTAGACAATCCGCAAGAACACTGTCACAGGTACAGAAGGACCCTGAAGTCACACCTTCATCGCGAAGGAGTTCCATGTACCCAAAATCAACACGAGATGAGGCCCGATTCTCCTTCATTGCATGCAGAGCAATTCCGTGATCCCCATCAAGCATGTATGGAGCCTCGACTTGCTTAACGGATCTCCAGAGAGACACAAGGAACACTGTCAAACATCTAGAGTGACACTGAGGTCACCCCTGCAAAGTTAAGGAGCTCCATGCACCCCAAATCAACACGAGATGAGGCCCAATTCTCCTGTATTGACTCCAGAGCAACACCCCGTTCCCCATCAAACAGGACCTGTGACTCGATTTCGTTTAGGCAACTACAGAAGTTCCCCGAGAACAACGTGCCAAGCCTAGAGGAATACCAAGTTCAGCAGAACAATTCGAGAAATGCTCCATGGACCCAAATTGCCTGGAGATGAGAGCTGATTCCCTGGCCTAGACGCAAGACGCATGCCAACCATCCACAAGCCACTCAAGAAGAGGCTTCTCTCAGCAATAGGTGTGATGGAGGGACCCTGAGTTTGCTGCCTCAATTGGAATACACACCGAGAAGCCCTGACTCAAAAGAAGGCCGGATTTCCTTGCAGTGGCTTGAATACAGGCTCATCTTTCATCTCACAAGGAGAAGGGATGTCTGAATCAGCTGTGGAGTCCCGAGAGAAAGCCCGAGGTCCCCGCCTCATTTCAATGGAGTGCCTCACATGCCTTTGACACCTCGAGACGCATGCAGAGTTCACTGCTTCCAAAAGTGACGATGCCTGACTTCTCTTGAACATTGAGAGGAATCCCAATATCCCTGTGGCTACTGGAAAGGGACCCTGGGTCTCCCGACTCACCTTGAGAAGCGTCCCTTTTGCCCTGCCAAGCCTTGCAGAGATTCCTGAGGTGTCCCTCATAACTAGACAGGAGTCCCTACATCGATGAACAAGCACGCGTTTTGAAGGGCCATCCACACCATAACTCAAGAATATACCCCAGGTCCCCGCCGCAACTCGAGTAAAACCCTGGGACTTCCCCCTCGAAGCGAGATGAGTCCCCATTCACCTGCATTGCATGCAGAACAATTCCGTGATCATCATCAACCATGTATGGAACCTCGACTTGCTTGGCGGATCTCGAGAGAGTCACCAAGAACACTGTCACACTTCTAGAGGGAACCTGAGGTCACCCCAGCAAAGTAAAGGAGCTCCATGTACCCCAAATCAACTCGAGATGAGGCCCGATTCTCCTGTATTGACTCCAGTGCCATCCCCCGTTCCCCATCATACAGGACCTGTGGCTAGACTTCCTTTAGGCAACTCCAGAAGTTCCCCGAGAACAATGTTCCAAGCCTAGAGGAATACTAAGTTCAGCAGAACAACTCGAGGAATGCTCCGTGGACCCCAAATTGCCTGGAGATGAGAGCTGATTCCCTGGCCTAGACTCAAGACCTATGCCAACCTTCTACAAGCCCCGCAGGAGGAGGCTTCTCTCAGCAATAGGTGTGAGGGAGGGACCCTGAGTTTGCTGCCTCAAGTGGAATATACACTGAGAAGCCCTGACTCGAAATAAGGCCGGAGTTCCCTGCAGTGACTTGAATGCAGGCTCATCTTTCATCTCACAAGATGAAGGGATGTCTGATTCCCCTGTGGAGACCCTAGAGAAAGCCCTGGTTCGCCGCCTCATCTCGGGATGCCACACATCCCTTTGACAACGTGAAAGGAACCCCGAGTTCAATGAGTTCACTGCTTCAAAAGGTGACGATACCTGACTTTTCTTGAAAATTGACAGGAATTCCAATATCCCTCTGGCAACTGAAAAGGGAACCTGGGTCTCGCACCTCACCTCGAGAGGCGTCCCTAATGCCCTGCAAAGCATCGAGGAGAATACCGACGTGTCCCAGGCAACCAGACAGGAGTCCTGACGTCGATGAACAAACCGGAGTTTTGAAGGGCCATCCCCATCTTCACTCGAGAATTTTCCCATGCTTCCTGCTGCAACTCGAGATAAACCATGAAACTTGCCCGCGCTGTGAGAAGAGGCTCGATTCCCATTCATAGATTGTAGAGTAATTTCGTGTTTCTCGTCAAAAAGAAAGGAGCCTTGACTTCCTTGATGGAACTCCAGAGAGTCCAGAAGGACACTGACACAAGTATAGAGGGACCCAGAAGTCACAACAGCAGCATGAAAGCATTCTGTGTACCCTCAAATCATCTCGAGATGAGGCCTGAATCCCCTGCATTAGATCCAGAGCCATTACGCTGTCA
>JAJLRB010001210.1:0-34439 GCA_020976825.1 Odocoileus hemionus | reverse complement strand
CCTAGAGGAATACCTTGTTCAGCAGAGCATCTCGAGGAATGTTCCGTGGACGCCAAATTGCCTAGAGATGAGAGCTGATTGCCTGACTTAGACTCAAGACGTATGCCAATTTCCAACAAGCCCCTCAAGAGGAGGCTTCTCTCAGCAGTAGGTGTGAGGGAGGGACCCTGAGTTTGCTGACTCAAGCTTAATATACACCGAGAAGCCATGACTCGAAAGGAGGCCGGGTTTCCTTTCAGTGGCTTGAATACAGACTCCTCTTTCATCTCACAAGGTGAAGGGATGACTGAATCCCCTGTGGAGTCCCTAGAGAAAGCACTAGGTCCCCGACTCCTTTCGACGGAATGTCTCACATGCCTTTGACACCTCGAGCGGCACACAGAGTTCACTGCTTCAAAAGGTGACGATGCCTGACTCCTCTTGAACATTGACAGGAATCCCAATATCCCTGTGGCTAATGGAAAGGTACCCTGGGTTTCCCTCCTCACCTCGAGAAGCGTCGCTTTGGCCCTGCCAAGCCTCGAAGAGATTCCTGAGGTGTCCCTCGTAACTCGACAGGAGTCCTGACGTCGCTGGACAAACACGAGTGTTGAAGGGCCATCCCCGACGTAACTCGAGAATATACCCACAGGTCCCGCCGCAACTCGAGAAAAACCATGAGACTTCCCTCTCAAAGCGAGATGAGGCCCGATTCCCCTGCACTGCATGCAGAGCAATCCCGTGATCCCCAAGAAACATGTAAGGAGCCTCGACGTGCTTGATGGATCTCGAGACAATCCGCAAGAACACTGTCAAAAGTAGAGAGGGACCCTGAGGTCACACCAGCATCACGAAGTAGCTCCATGTACCCCAAATCAACTCGAGATGAGGCCCGATTCCCCTGCCTTGACTCCAGAGCCATCCCCCGTTCCCTATCAACACGACCAGTGGCTTGACTTCCTTTAGGCAACTCCAGAGGTTCCCCGAGAACAACGTGCCAAACCTAGAGGAATACCTTGTTCAGCAGAGCATCACGAGGAATGTTCCGTGGACGCCAAAATGCCTAGAGATGAGAGCTGATTGCCTGACTTAGACTCAAGACGTATGCCAATTTCCAACAAGCCCCTCAAGAGGAGGCTTCTCTCAGCAGTAGGTGTGAGGGAGGGACCCTGAGTTTGCTGTCTCAAGCTGAATATACACTGAAAAGCCATGACTCGAAAGGAGGCCGGGTTTCCTTGCAGTGTCTTGAATACAGGCTCCTCTTTTATCTCACAATGTGAAGGGATGACTGAATCCCCTGTGGAGTCCCTAGAGAAAGCCCTAGGTCACCGACTACTTTCGACGGAATGCCTCACATGCCTTTGACACCTCGAGAGGCACGCAGAGTTCACTGCTTTAAAAGGTGACGATGCCTGACTCTTCTTGAACATTTGCAGGAATGCCAATATCCCTGTGGCTACTGGAAGGGAGCCTGGGTCTCACGCCTCACCTTGAGAAGAGACCCTTTGGCCCTGCCAAGCCTCGCAGATATTCCTGATGTGTCCCTCGTAACTCAACAGGAGTCCTTACGTCGCTGGACAAACACGAGAGTTTTGAAGGGCCATCCCCGCCGTAACTAGAGAGTATAACCCAGGTCCCCGCCGCAACTCGAGATAAGCCATAAGACTTCACCCTCAAAGCGAGATGAGGCCCGATTCCCCTGCACTGCATGCCGAGCAATCCCGTGATCCCCATGAAACATGTAAGGAGACTCGACTTTTTTGATGGATCTCGAGACAATCCGCAGGAACACTGTCACAATTATAGAGGGACCCTGAGTTCACAACGGCATCGTGATGGAGATCCATGTACCCCAAATCAACTCGAGATGAGGCCCGATTCCTCTGTCTATACTCCAGAGCCATCCCCAGATCCCCAGCAAACACGACCCGTGGTTTGAGTTCCTTTAGGCAACTCCAGATTTTCCCCGAGAAAAACGTGCCAAGCCTAGAGGAACACCAGGTTCAGCAGAGCAACTCGACGAATGCTCCGTGGACACCAAATTTCCTGGAGATGAGAGCTGTTGCCTGGCTTAGACTCAAGACCTATGCAAACTTTCCACAAGCCCCTCAAGAGGAGGCTTCTCTCAGCAGTAGGTATGAGGGAGGGACCCTGAGTTTATTGCTTTAAGTGGAATATACACCGAGAATCCCTGACTCGAAAGGAGGCCGGGTTTCCTTGCAGTGGCTTGAATACAGGCTCCTCTTTCATCTCACAAGGTGAAGGGATGTCTGAGTCCCCTGTGGAGTCCCTAGAGAAAGCCCTAGGTCCCACACTCCTTTCGACGGAATGCCTCACATGCCTTTGACACCTCTAGGGGAACGCAGAGTTCACAGCTTCAAAAGGTGACGATGCCTGACTCCTCTTGAACATTGACAGGAATCCCAATATCCCTGTGGCTACTGGTAAGGGACCCTGGGTCTCCCGCCTCACTTCGAGAAGCGTCCCTTTGACCCTGTTAAGCCGCGAAGAGATTCCCTGAGGTGTCACTCGCAACTCGACAGCAGTCCTGACGTCGCTGGACAAGCACGAGCTTTGAAGGGCCATCCCCGTTGTAACTCGAGATTATACCCCAGGTCCCCACTGCAACTCGAGAAAAAAAATGAGACTTCCCCCTCAAAGAGAGATGAGGCCCGATTCCCCTGCACTGCATGCAGAGCAATCCCGTGATACCCATGAAACATGTAAGGAGCCTCGACTTGCTTGATGGATCTCGAGACAATCCGCAAGAACACTGTCACAAGTATAGAGGGACCCTGATGTCACACCAGCATCGTGAAGGAGCTCCATGTACCCCAAATCACTCGAGATGAGGCCCGATTCCCCTGCACTGACTCCAGAGCCATCCCCCGTTACCCAGGAAAAACGACAAGTGGCTTGACTTCCTTTAGGCAATTCCAGAAGCTCCCCGAGAACAACGTGTCAAGCCTAGAGGAAAACCAAGTTCAGCAGAGCAAATCGAAGAATGCTCCGTGGACCCCAAATTCTCTGGAGATGAGAGCTGATTGCCTGGCTTAGACTCAAGACGTATGCCAACTTTCCACAAGCCCCTCAACAGGAGGCTTCTCTCAGCAGTAGGTGTGAGGGAGGGACCCTGAGTTTGCTGCATTATGTGAAATATACACCGAGAAGCCTGACTCGAAAGGAGGACGGGTTTCCTTGCAGTGGCTTGAATACAGTCTCCTCTTTCATCTCACAAGGTGAATGGATGTCTGAATCCCCTGTGGAGTCCCTAGAGAAAGCCCTAGGTCCCCAACTCCTTTCAATGGAATACCTTACATGCTTTTGACACATCGAGCGGCACGAAGAGTTCACTGCTTCAAAAGGTGACGATGCCTGACTCCTCTTGAACATTGACAGGAATCCCAATATCCCTGTGTCTCCTGGAAAGGACACTCGGTCTCCCGCCTCAACTCGAGAATTGTCCCTTTGGCCCTGCCAAGCCTCGAAGAGATTCCTGAGGTGTCCCTCGAAACTCGACAGAAGTCCTGACGTCACTGGACAAATACGAGTGTTGAAGGGCCATCCCTGCCGTAACTCGAGGATATATGCCCCAGGTCCCCGCCGCAACTCGAGAAAAACCATGAGACTTCCCCCTCAACACGAAATGAGGCACGATTCCCCTGCACTGCATGCAGAGCAATCCCATGATCCCCATAAAACACTTATGGAGCCCCGACTTGCTTGATGGATCTCGAGACAATCCTCAAGAACGCTGTGACAACTAGAGAGGGACAGTGAGGTCACACCAGCATCGCGAAGGAGCTCCATGTACCTCAAATCAACTAGAGATGAGGACCAATTCCCCTGACTTAACTCTGCAGCAATCCCCCGATTCCCATCAAACACGACCAGTGGCTTGACTTCCTTTATGCACCTCCAGAGGTTCCCCGAAAACAACGTGCCAAGCCTAGAGTAACACCAAGTTCAGCAGAGTAACTCGAGGAATGCTCCGTGGACCCCAAATTGCCTAGAGATGAGAGCTGATTGCCTGGCTTAGAATCAAGACGTATGGAAACTTTCCCCACAATCCCCTCCAGAGTAGGCTTCTCTCAGCAGTATGTGTGAAGGAAGGACCCTGAGTTTGCTGCTTCAAGTGGAATATACACCGAGAAGCCCTGACTCGAAAGGAGGCCGGGTTTGCATGCAGTGGCTTGAATACCGGCTCCTCTTTCATCTCACAAAGTGAAGGGATGTCTGAATCCCCTCTGGAGTTCCTAGAGAAAGCCCTAGGTCCCCGACTCCTTTCGATGGAATGCCTCACATGCCTTTGAAACCTCGAGCGGCACGCAGAGTTCACTGCTTCAAAAGGTGACGATGCCTGACTCTTCTTGAACATTGACAAGAATCCCAATATCCCTGTGGCTCCTGGAAAGGGACCCTGGGTCTCACGCCTCACCTTGAGAAGAGTCCCTTTGGCCCTGCCAAGCCTCGCAGATATTCCTGATGTGTTCCTCGTAACTCAACAAGAGTCCTTACGTCACTGGACAAACACGAGTGTTGAAGGGCCATCCCCCACGTAACTCGAGAATATAACCCAGGTCCCCACCGCAACTCGAGAAAAGCCATAAGACTTCACCCTCAAAGCGAGATGAGGCCCGATTCCCCTGCACTGCATGCAGAGCAATGCCGTGATCCCCATGAAAAATGTATGGGACCTCGACTTGCCTGATGGATCTCGAGACAATCCGCAAGAACACTGTCACAACTAGAGAAGGGCACTGAGGTCACACCAGCATCGCGAAGGAGCTCCATGTACCCCAAATCAACACGAGATTAGGCCCGATTCCCTTGCCTTGACTCCAGAGCCATCCCCCAATTCCCAGCAAACACAACCAGTGGCTTGACTTCCTTTAGGCAACTCCAGAGATTCCCCGAGAACAACGTGCCAATCCTAGAGGAATACCTTGTTCAGCAGAGCATCTCGAGGAATGTTCCGTGGACGCCAAATTGCCTAGAGATGAGAGCTGATTGCCTGACTTAGACTCAAGACGTATGCCAATTTCCAACAAGCCCCTCAAGAGGAGGCTTCTCTCAGCAGTAGGTGTGAGGGAGGGACCCTGAGTTTGCTGACTCAAGCTTAATATACACCGAGAAGCCATGACTCGAAAGGAGGCCGGGTTTCCTTTCAGTGGCTTGAATACAGACTCCTCTTTCATCTCACAAGGTGAAGGGATGACTGAATCCCCTGTGGAGTCCCTAGAGAAAGCACTAGGTCGCCGACTCCTTTCGACGGAATGTCTCACATGCCTTTGACACCTCGAGCGGCACACAGAGTTCACTGCTTCAAAAGGTGACGATGCCTGACTCCTCTTGAACATTGACAGGAATCCCAATATCCCTGTGGCTAATGTAAAGGTACCCTGGGTTTCCCTCCTCACCTCGAGAAGCGTCGCTTTGGCCCTGCCAAGCCTCGAAGAGATTCCTGAGGTGTCCCTCGTAACTCGACAGGAGTCCTGACGTCGCTGGACAAACATGAGTGTTGAAGGGCCATCCCCGACGTACGTCGAGAATATACCACAGGTTCCCGCCGCAACTCGAGAAAAACCATGAGACTTCCCTCTCAAAGCGAGATGAGGCCCGATTCCCCTGCACTGCATGCAGAGCAATCCCGTGATCCCCAAGAATCATGTAAGGAGCCTCGACGTGCTTGATGGATCTCGAGACAATTCGCAAGAACACTGTCAAAAGTAGAGAGGGACCCTGAGGTCACACCAGCATCACGAAGTAGCTCCATGTACCCCAAATCAACTCGAGATGAGGCCCGATTCCCCTGCCTTGACTCCAGAGCCATCCCGCGTTCCCTATCACACACGACCAGTGGCTTGACTTCCTTTAGGCAACTCCAGAGGTTCCCCGAGAATAACGTGCCAAACCTAGAGGAATACCTTGTTCAGCAGAGCATCACGAGGAATGTTCCATGGACGCCAAATTGCCTAGAGATGAGAGCTGATTGCCTGACTTAGACTCAAGACGTATGCCAATTTCCAACAAGCCCCTCAAGAGGAGGCTTCTCTCAGCAGTAGTGTGTGAGGGAGGGACCCTGAGTTTGCTGTCTCAAGCTGAATATACACTGAAAAGCCATGACTCGAAAGGAGGCCGGGTTTCCTTGCAGTGTCTTGAATACAGGCTCCTCTTTTATCTCACAATGTGAAGGGATGACTGAATCCCCTGTGGAGTCCCTAGAGAAAGCCCTAGGTCACCGACTACTTTCGACGGAATGCCTCACATGCCTTTGACACCTCGAGAGGCACGCAGAGTTCACTGCTTTAAAAGGTGACGATGCCTGACTCTTCTTGAACATTTGCAGGAATGCCAATATCCCTGTGGCTACTGGAAGGGAGCCTGGGTCTCACGCCTCACCTTGAGAAGAGACCCTTTGGCCCTGCCAAGCCTCGCAGATATTCCTGATGTGTCCCTCGTAACTCAACAGGAGTCCTTACGTCGCTGGACAAACACGAGTTTTGAAGGGCCATCCCCGCCGTAACTAGAGAGTATAACCCAGGTCCCCGCCGCAACTCGAGATAAAGCCATAAGACTTCACCCTCAAAGCGAGATGAGGCCCGATTCCCCTGCACTGCATGCCGAGCAATCCCGTGATCCCCATGAAACATGTAAGGAGACTCGACTTTTTTGATGGATCTCGAGACAATCCGCAGGAACACTGTCACAATTATAGAGGGACCCTGAGTTCACAACGGCATCGTGATGGAGATCCATGTACCCCAAATCAACTCGAGATGAGGCCCGATTCCTCTGTCTATACTCCAGAGCCATCCCCAGATCCCCAGCAAACACGACCCGTGGTTTGAGTTCCTTTAGGCAACTCCAGATTTTCCCCGAGAAAAACGTGCCAAGCCTAGAGGAACACCAGGTTCAGCAGAGCAACTCGACGAATGCTCCGTGGACACCAAATTTCCTGGAGATGAGAGCTGATTGCCTGGCTTAGACTCAAGACCTATGCAAACTTTCCACAAGCCCCTCAAGAGGAGGCTTCTCTCAGCAGTAGGTATGAGGGAGGGGGACCGAGTTTATTGCTTTAAGTGGAATATACACCGAGAATCCCTGACTCGAAAGGAGGCCGGGTTTCCTTGCAGTGGCTTGAATACAGGCTCCTCTTTCATCTCACAAGGTGAAGGGATGTCTGAGTCCCCTGTGGAGTCCCTAGAGAAAGCCCTAGGTCCCACACTCCTTTCGACGGAATGCCTCACATGCCTTTGACACCTCTAGGGGAACGCAGAGTTCACAGCTTCAAAAGGTGACGATGCCTGACTCCTCTTGAACATTGACAGGAATCCCAATATCCCTGTGGCTACTGGTAAGGGACCCTGGGTCTCCCGCCTCACTTCGAGAAGCGTCCCTTTGACCCTGTTAAGCCGCGAAGAGTTCCCTGAGGTGTCACTCGCAACTCGACAGCAGTCCTGACGTCGCTGGACAAGCACGAGCTTTGAAGGGCCATCCCCGTTGTAACTCGAGATTATACCCCAGGTCCCCACTGCAACTCGAGAAAAACCATGAGACTTCTTCCCCCAAAAGAGAGATGAGGCCCGATTCCCCTGCACTGCATGCAGAGCAATCCCGTGATACCCATGAAACATGTAAGGAGTCTCGACTTGCTTGATGGATCTCGAGACAATCCGCAAGAATACTGTCACAAGTATAGAGGGACCCTGATGTCATACCAGCGTCGTGAAGGATCTCCATGTACCCCAAATCCACTCGAGGTGAGACCCGATTCCCCTGCACTGACTCCAGAGCCATCCCCCGTTACCCAGGAAAAACGACAAGTGGCTTGACTTCCTTTAGGCAATTCCAGAAGCTCCCCGAGAACAGCGTGTCAAGCCTAGAGGAAAACCAAGTTCAGCAGAGCAAATCGAAGAATGCTCCGTGGACCCCAAGTTCTCTGGAGATGAGAGCTGATTGCCTGGCGTAGACTCAAGACGTATGCCAACTTTCCACAAGCCCCTCAACAGGAGGCTTCTCTCAGCAGTAGGTGTGAGGGAGGGACCCTGAGTTTGCTGCATTATGTGAAATATACACCGAGAGGCCTGACTCGAAAGGTGGACGGGTTTCCTTGCAGTGGCTTGAATACAGTCTCCTCTTTCATCTCACAAGGTGAATGGATGTCTGAATCCCCTGTGGAGTCCCTAGAGAAAGCCCTAGGTCCCCAACTCCTTGCAATGGAATACCTTACATGCTTTTGACACATCGAGCGGCACGAAGAGTTCACTGCTTCAAAAGCTGACGATGCCTGACTCCTCTTGAACATTGACAGGAATCCCAATATCCCTGTGTCTCCTGGAAAGAGACACTCGGTCTCCCGCCTCAACTCGAGAATTGTCCCTTTGGCCCTGCCAAGCCTCGAAGAGATTCCTGAGGTGTCCCTTGAAACTCGACAGAAGTCCTGACGTCACTGGACAAATACGAGTGTTGAAGGGCCATCCCTGCCGTAACTCGAAGATATGCTCCAGGTCCCCGCCGCAACTCGAGAAAAACCAAGAGACTTCCCCCTTAACACGAAATAAGGCACGATTCCCCTGCCCTGCATGCAGAGCAATCCCATGATCCCCATAAAACACTTATGGAGCCCCGACATGCTTGATGGATCTCGAGACAATCCTCAAGAACGCTGTGACAACTAGAGAGGGACAGTGAGGTCACACCAGCATCGCGAAGGAGCTCCATGTACCTCAAATCAACTAGAGATGAGGACCAATTCCCCTGACTTAACTCTGCAGCAATCCCCCGATTCCCATCAAACACGACCAGTGGCTTGACTTCCTTTATGCACCTCCAGAGGTTCCCCGAAAACAACGTGCCAAGCCTAGAGTAACACCAAGTTCAGCAGAGTAACTCGAGGAATGCTCCGTGGACCCCAAATTGCCTAGAGATGAGAGCTGATTGCCTGGCTTAGAATCAAGACGTATGGAAACTTTCCACAATCCCCTCCAGAGTAGGCTTCTCTCAGCAGTATGTGTGAAGGAAGGACCCTGAGTTTGCTGCTTCAAGTGGAATATACACCGAGAAGCCTGACTCGAAAGGAGGCCGGGTTTGCATGCAGTGGCTTGAATACCGGCTCCTCTTTCATCTCACAAAGTGAAGGGATGTCTGAATCCCCTCTGGAGTTCCTAGAGAAAGCCCTAGGTCCCCGACTCCTTTCGATGGAATGCCTCACATGCCTTTGAAACCTCGAGCGGCACGCAGAGTTCACTGCTTCAAAAGGTGACGATGCCTGACTCTTCTTGAACATTGACAAGAATCCCAATATCCCTGTGGCTCCTGGAAAGGGACCCTGGGTCTCACGCCTCACCTTGAGAAGAGTCCCTTTGGCCCTGCCAAGCCTCGCAGATATTCCTGATGTGTTCCTCGTAACTCAACAAGAGTCCTTACGTCACTGGACAAACACGAGTGTTGAAGGGCCATCCCCCACGTAACTCGAGAATATAACCCAGGTCCCCACCGCAACTCGAGAAAAGCCATAAGACTTCACCCTCAAAGCGAGATGAGGCCCGATTCCCCTGCACTGCATGCAGAGCAATGCCGTGATCCCCATGAAAAATGTATGGGACCTCGACTTGCCTGATGGATCTCGAGACAATCCGCAAGAACACTGTCACAACTAGAGAAGGGCACTGAGGTCACACCAGCATCGCGAAGGAGCTCCATGTACCCCAAATCAACACGAGATTAGGCCCGATTCCCTTGCCTTGACTCCAGAGCCATCCCCCAATTCCCAGCAAACACAACCAGTGGCTTGACTTCCTTTAGGCAACTCCAGAGATTCCCCGAGAACAACGTGCCAATCCTAGAGGAATACCTTGTTCAGCAGAGCATCTCGAGGAATGTTCCGTGGACGCCAAATTGCCTAGAGATGAGAGCTGATTGCCTGACTTAGACTCAAGACGTATGCCAATTTCCAACAAGCCCCTCAAGAGGAGGCTTCTCTCAGCAGTAGGTGTGAGGGAGGGACCCTGAGTTTGCTGACTCAAGCTTAATATACACCGAGAAGCCATGACTCGAAAGGAGGCCCGGGTTTCCTTTCAGTGGCTTGAATACAGACTCCTCTTTCATCTCACAAGGTGAAGGGATGACTGAATCCCCTGTGGAGTCCCTAGAGAAAGCACTAGGTCGCCGACTCCTTTCGACGGAATGTCTCACATGCCTTTGACACCTCGAGCGGCACACAGAGTTCACTGCTTCAAAAGGTGACGATGCCTGACTCCTCTTGAACATTGACAGGAATCCCAATATCCCTGTGGCTAATGTAAAGGTACCCTGGGTTTCCCTCCTCACCTCGAGAAGCGTCGCTTTGGCCCTGCCAAGCCTCGAAGAGATTCCTGAGGTGTCCCTCGTAACTCGACAGGAGTCCTGACGTCGCTGGACAAACATGAGTGTTGAAGGGCCATCCCCGACGTACGTCGAGAATATACCACAGGTTCCCGCCGCAACTCGAGAAAAACCATGAGACTTCCCTCTCAAAGCGAGATGAGGCCCGATTCCCCTGCACTGCATGCAGAGCAATCCCGTGATCCCCAAGAATCATGTAAGGAGCCTCGACGTGCTTGATGGATCTCGAGACAATTCGCAAGAACACTGTCAAAAGTAGAGAGGGACCCTGAGGTCACACCAGCATCACGAAGTAGCTCCATGTACCCCAAATCAACTCGAGATGAGGCCCGATTCCCCTGCCTTGACTCCAGAGCCATCCCGCGTTCCCTATCACACACACGACCAGTGGCTTGACTTCCTTTAGGCAACTCCAGAGGTTCCCCGAGAATAACGTGCCAAACCTAGAGGAATACCTTGTTCAGCAGAGCATCACGAGGAATGTTCCATGGACGCCAAATTGCCTAGAGATGAGAGCTGATTGCCTGACTTAGACTCAAGACGTATGCCAATTTCCAACAAGCCCCTCAAGAGGAGGCTTCTCTCAGCAGTAGGTGTGAGGGAGGGACCCTGAGTTTGCTGTCTCAAGCTGAATATACACTGAAAAGCCATGACTCGAAAGGAGGCCGGGTTTCCTTGCAGTGCTTGAATACAGGCTCCTCTTTTATCTCACAATGTGAAGGGATGACTGAATCCCCTGTGGAGTCCCTAGAGAAAGCCCTAGGTCACCGACTACTTTCGACGGAATGCCTCACATGCCTTTGACACCTCGAGAGGCACGCAGAGTTCACTGCTTTAAAAGGTGACGATGCCTGACTCTTCTTGAACATTTGCAGGAATGCCAATATCCCTGTGGCTACTGGAAGGGAGCCTGGGTCTCACGCCTCACCTTGAGAAGAGACCCTTTGGCCCTGCCAAGCCTCGCAGATATTCCTGATGTGTCCCTCGTAACTCAACAGGAGTCCTTACGTCGCTGGACAAACACGAGTTTTGAAGGGCCATCCCCGCCGTAACTAGAGAGTATAACCCAGGTCCCCGCCGCAACTCGAGATAAGCCATAAGACTTCACCCTCAAAGCGAGATGAGGCCCGATTCCCCTGCACTGCATGCCGAGCAATCCCGTGATCCCCATGAAACATGTAAGGAGACTCGACTTTTTTGATGGATCTCGAGACAATCCGCAGGAACACTGTCACAATTATAGAGGGACCCTGAGTTCACAACGGCATCGTGATGGAGATCCATGTACCCCAAATCAACTCGAGATGAGGCCCGATTCCTCTGTCTATACTCCAGAGCCATCCCCAGATCCCCAGCAAACACGACCCGTGGTTTGAGTTCCTTTAGGCAACTCCAGATTTTCCCCGAGAAAAACGTGCCAAGCCTAGAGGAACACCAGGTTCAGCAGAGCAACTCGACGAATGCTCCGTGGACACCAAATTTCCTGGAGATGAGAGCTGATTGCCTGGCTTAGACTCAAGACCTATGCAAACTTTCCACAAGCCCCTCAAGAGGAGGCTTCTCTCAGCAGTAGGTATGAGGGAGGGACCCTGAGTTTATTGCTTTAAGTGGAATATACACCGAGAATCCCTGACTCGAAAGGAGGCCGGGTTTCCTTGCAGTGGCTTGAATACAGGCTCCTCTTTCATCTCACAAGGTGAAGGGATGTCTGAGTCCCCTGTGGAGTCCCTAGAGAAAGCCCTAGGTCCCACACTCCTTTCGACGGAATGCCTCACATGCCTTTGACACCTCTAGGGGAACGCAGAGTTCACAGCTTCAAAAGGTGACGATGCCTGACTCCTCTTGAACATTGACAGGAATCCCAATATCCCTGTGGCTACTGGTAAGGGACCCTGGGTCTCCCGCCTCACTTCGAGAAGCGTCCCTTTGACCCTGTTAAGCCGCGAAGAGTTCCCTGAGGTGTCACTCGCAACTCGACAGCAGTCCTGACGTCGCTGGACAAGCACGAGCTTTGAAGGGCCATCCCCGTTGTAACTCGAGATTATACCCCAGGTCCCCACTGCAACTCGAGAAAAACCATGAGACTTCCCCCTCAAAGAGAGATGAGGCCCGATTCCCCTGCACTGCATGCAGAGCAATCCCGTGATACCCATGAAACATGTAAGGAGTCTCGACTTGCTTGATGGATCTCGAGACAATCCGCAAGAATACTGTCACAAGTATAGAGGGACCCTGATGTCATACCAGCGTCGTGAAGGATCTCCATGTACCCCAAATCCACTCGAGGTGAGACCCGATTCCCCTGCACTGACTCCAGAGCCATCCCCCGTTACCCAGGAAAAACGACAAGTGGCTTGACTTCCTTTAGGCAATTCCAGAAGCTCCCCGAGAACAGCGTGTCAAGCCTAGAGGAAAACCAAGTTCAGCAGAGCAAATCGAAGAATGCTCCGTGGACCCCAAGTTCTCTGGAGATGAGAGCTGATTGCCTGGCGTAGACTCAAGACGTATGCCAACTTTCCACAAGCCCCTCAACAGGAGGCTTCTCTCAGCAGTAGGTGTGAGGGAGGGACCCTGAGTTTGCTGCATTATGTGAAATATACACCGAGAGGCCTGACTCGAAAGGTGGACGGGTTTCCTTGCAGTGGCTTGAATACAGTCTCCTCTTTCATCTCACAAGGTGAACATGTCTGAATCCCCTGTGGAGTCCCTAGAGAAAGCCCTAGGTCCCCAACTCCTTGCAATGGAATACCTTACATGCTTTTGACACATCGAGCGGCACGAAGAGTTCACTGCTTCAAAAGCTGACGATGCCTGACTCCTCTTGAACATTGACAGGAATCCCAATATCCCTGTGTCTCCTGGAAAGAGACACTCGGTCTCCCGCCTCAACTCGAGAATTGTCCCTTTGGCCCTGCCAAGCCTCGAAGAGATTCCTGAGGTGTCCCTTGAAACTCGACAGAAGTCCTGACGTCACTGGACAAATACGAGTGTTGAAGGGCCATCCCTGCCGTAACTCGAGAATATGCTCCAGGTCCCCGCCGCAACTCGAGAAAAACCAAGAGACTTCCCCCTTAACACGAAATAAGGCACGATTCCCCTGCCCTGCATGCAGAGCAATCCCATGATCCCCATAAAACACTTATGGAGCCCCGACATGCTTGATGGATCTCGAGACAATCCTCAAGAACGCTGTGACAACTAGAGAGGGACAGTGAGGTCACACCAGCATCGCGAAGGAGCTCCATGTACCTCAAATCAACTAGAGATGAGGACCAATTCCCCTGACTTAACTCTGCAGCAATCCCCCGATTCCCATCAAACACGACCAGTGGCTTGACTTCCTTTATGCACCTCCAGAGGTTCCCCGAAAACAACGTGCCAAGCCTAGAGTAACACCAAGTTCAGCAGAGTAACTCGAGGAATGCTCCGTGGACCCCAAATTGCCTAGAGATGAGAGCTGATTGCCTGGCTTAGAATCAAGACGTATGGAAACTTTCCACAATCCCCTCCAGAGTAGGCTTCTCTCAGCAGTATGTGTGAAGGGAGGACCCTGAGTTTGCTGCTTCAAGTGGAATATACACCGAGAAGCCCTGACTCGAAAGGAGGCCGGGTTTGCATGCAGTGGCTTGAATACCGGCTCCTCTTTCATCTCACAAAGTGAAGGGATGTCTGAATCCCTCTGGGAGTTCCTAGAGAAAGCCCTAGGTCCCCGACTCCTTTCGATGGAATGCCTCACATGCCTTTGAAACCTCGAGCGGCACGCAGAGTTCACTGCTTCAAAAGGTGACGATGCCTGACTCTTCTTGAACATTGACAAGAATCCCAATATCCCTGTGGCTCCTGGAAAGGGACCCTGGGTCTCACGCCTCACCTTGAGAAGAGTCCCTTTGGCCCTGCCAAGCCTCGCAGATATTCCTGATGTGTTCCTCGTAACTCAACAAGAGTCCTTACGTCACTGGACAAACACGAGTGTTGAAGGGCCATCCCCCACGTAACTCGAGAATATAACCCAGGTCCCCACCGCAACTCGAGAAAAGCCATAAGACTTCACCCTCAAAGCGAGATGAGGCCCGATTCCCCTGCACTGCATGCAGAGCAATCCCGTGATCCCCATGAAAATGTATGGAGACCTCGACTTGCTGATGGATCTCGAGACAATCCGCAAGAACACTGTCACAACTAGAGAGGGACACTGAGGTCACACCAGCATCGCGAAGGAGCTCCATGTACCCCAAATCAACACGAGATTAGGCCCGATTCCCTTGCCTTGACTCCAGAGCCATCCCCCAATTCCCAGCAAACACAACCAGTGGCTTGACTTCCTTTAGGCAACTCCAGAGATTCCCCGAGAACAACGTGCCAATCCTAGAGGAATACCTTGTTCAGCAGAGCATCTCGAGGAATGTTCCGTGGACGCCAAATTGCCTAGAGATGAGAGCTGATTGCCTGACTTAGACTCAAGACGTATGCCAATTTCCAACAAGCCCCTCAAGAGGAGGCTTCTCTCAGCAGTAGGTGTGAGGGAGGGACCCTGAGTTTGCTGACTCAAGCTGAATATACACCGAGAAGCCATGACTCGAAAGGAGGCCGGGTTTCCTTGCAGTGGCTTTGAATACAGGCTCCTCTTTCATCTCACAAGGTGAAGGGATGACTGAATCCCCTGTGGAGTCCCTAGAGAAAGCCCTAGGTCACCGACTCCTTTCGACGGAATGCCTCACATGCCTTTGACACCTCGAGCGGCACACAGAGTTCACTGCTTCAAAAGGTGACGATGCCTGACTCTCTTGAACATTGACAGGAATCCCAATATCCCTGTGGCTACTGTAAAGGACCTGGGTCTCCCGCCTCACCTCGAGAAGCGTCCCTTTGGCCCTGCCAAGCCTCGAAGAGATTCCTGAGGTGTCCCTCGTAACTCAACAGGAGTCCTGACGTCGCTGGACAAACACGAGTGTTGAAGGGCCATCCCCGCCGTAACTCGAGAATATACCCAGGTCCCCGCCGCAACTCGAGAAAAGCCATATGAGACTTCCCCCTCAAAGCGAGATGAGGCCCGATTCCCCTGCACTGCATGCAGAGCAATCCCGTGATCCCCATGAAACATGTAAGGAGCCTCGACTTGCTTGATGGATCTCGAGACAATCCGCAAGACACTGTCACAAGTAGAGAGGGACCCTGAGGTCACACCAGCATCGTGAAGGAGCTCCATGTACCCCAAATCAACTCGAGATGAGGCCCGATTCCCTGCCTTGACTCCAGAGCCATCCCCAGATTCCCAGCAAACACGACCAGTGGCTTGACTTCCTTTAGGCAACTCCAGAGGTTCCCCGAGAAAAACGTGCCAAACCTAGAGGAATACCAAGTTCAGCAGAGCAACTCGACGAAATGCTCCGTGGACGCCAAATTGCCTGGAGATGAGAGCTGATTGCCTGGCTTAGACTCAAGACGTATGCCAATTTCCACAAGCCCCTCAAGAGGAGGCTTCTCTCAGCAGTAGGTGTGAGGGAGGGACCCTGAGTTTGCTGCTCAAGTGGAATATACACCGAGAAAGCCCTGACTCGAAAGGAGGCCGGGTTTCCTTGCAGTGGCTTGAATACAGGCTCCTCTTTTATCTCACAAGGTGAAGGGATGTCTGAATCCCCTGTGGAGTCCCTAGAGAAAGCCCTAGGTCCCCACTCCTTTCGACGGAATGCCTCACATGCCTTTGACACCTCGAGAGGCACGCAGAGTTCACTGCTTCAAAAGGTGACGATGCCTGACTCTCTTGAACATTGACAGGAATCCCAATATCCCTGTGGCTACTGGAAGGGACCTGGGTCTCCCGCCTCACCTTCGAGAAGCGTCCCTTTGGCCCTGCCAAGCCTCGAAGAGATTCCCTGAGGTGTCCCTCGTAACTCGACAGGAGTCCTGACGTCGCTGGACAAACACGAGTTTTGAAGGGCCATCCCCGCCGTAACTCGAGAGTATACCCAGGTCCCCGCCGCAACTCGAGAAAAACCATGAGACTTCCCCCTCAAAGCGAGATGAGGCCCGATTCCCCTGCACTGCATGCAGAGCAATCCCGTGATCCCATGAAACATGTAAGGAGACTCGACTTGCTTGATGGATCTCGAGACAATCCGCAAGAACACTGTCACAAGTATAGAGGGACCCTGAGTCACACCAGCATCGTGAAGGAGATCCATGTACCCCAAATCAACTCGAGATGAGGCCCGATTCCCCTGCTATGACTCCAGAGCCATCCCCCGTTCCCCAGCAAACACGACCCGTGGCTTGACTTCCTTTAGGCAACTCCAGATTTTCCCCGAGAAAAACGTGCCAAGCCTAGAGGAAAACCAAGTTCAGCAGAGCAACTCGAAGAATGCTCCGTGGACCCCAAATTTCCTGGAGATGAGAGCTGATTGCCTGGCTTAGACTCAAGACGTATGCCAACTTTCCACAAGCCCCTCAAGAGGAGGCTTCTCTCAGCAGTAGGTGTGAGGGAGGGACCCTGAGTTTGCTGCTTTAAGTGGAATATACACCGAGAGCCCTGACTCGAAAGGAGGCCGGGTTTCCTTGCAGTGGCTTGAATACAGGCTCCTCTTTCATCTCACAAGGTGAAGGGATGTCTGAATCCCCTGTGGAGTCCCTAGAGAAAGCCCTAGGTCCCCACTCCTTTCGACGGAATGCCTCACATGCCTTTTGACACCTCGAGCGGCACGCAGAGTTCACTGCTTCAAAAGGTGACGATGCCTGACTCCTCTTGAACATTGACAGGAATCCCAATATCCCTGTGTCTCCTGGAAAGGGACACTGGGTCTCCCGCCTCACTCGAGAAGCGTCCCTTTGGCCCTGCCAAGCCTCGAAGAGATTCCTGAGGTGTCCCTCGAAACTCGACAGAAGTCCTGACGTCGCTGGACAAACGAGTGTTGAAGGGCCATCCCCGCCGTAACTCGAGAATATACCCAGGTCCCCACCGCAACTCGAGAAAAACCATGAGACTTCCCCCTCAAAGAGAGATGAGGCCCGATTCCCCTGCACTGCATGCAGAGCAATCCCATGATCCCCATAAAAACATGTATGGAGCCCCGACTTGCTTGATGGATCTCGAGACAATCCGCAAGAACACTGTCACAAGTAGAGAGGGACACTGAGGTCACACCAGCATCGCGAAGGAGCTCCATGTACCCCAAATCAACTCGAGAGATGAGGCCCGATTCCCCTGCACTGACTCCAGAGCCATCCCCCGATACCCAGGAAACACGACCAGTGGCTTGACTTCCTTTAGGCAACTCCAGAGGTTCCCCGAGAACAACGTGCCAAGCCTAGAGGAAAACCAAGTTCAGCAGAGCAACTCGAGGAATGCTCCGTGGACCCCAAATTGCCTAGAGATGAGAGCTGATTGCCTGGCTAGAATCAAGACGTATGGAAACTTTCCACAAGCCCCTCAACAGGAGGCTTCTCTCAGCAGTAGGTGTGAGGGAGGGACCCTGAGTTTGCTGCTTCAAGTGGAATATACACCGAGAAGCCCTGACTCGAAAGGAGGCCGGGTTTCCTTGCAGTGGCTTGAATACAGGCTCCTCTTTCATCTCACAAAGTGAAGGGATGTCTGAATCCCCTGTGGAGTCCCTAGAGAAAGCCCTAGGTCCCCGACTCCTTTCGATGGAATGCCTCACATGCCTTTGACACCTCGAGCGGCACGCAGAGTTCACTGCTTCAAAAGGTGACGATGCCTGACTCCTCTTGAACATTGACAGAATCCCAATATCCCTGTGGCTCCTGGAAAGGGACCCTGGGTCTCCCGCCTCACCTCGAGAAGCGTCCCTTTGGCCCTGCCAAGCCTCGAAGAGATTCCTGAGGTGTCCCTCGTAACTCAACAGAGTCCTGACGTCACTGGACAAACACGAGTGTTGAAGGGCCATCCCCCCGTAACTCGAGAATATACCCCAGGTCCCCACCGCAACTCGAGAAAAAAACCATAAGACTTCCCCTCAAAGCGAGATGAGGCCCGATTCCCCTGCACTGCATGCAGAGCAATCCCATGATCCCCATGAAAATGTATGGAGCCTCGACTTGCTTGATGGATCTCGAGACAATCCGCAAGAACACTGTCACAACTAGAGAGGGACACTGAGGTCACACCAGCATCGCGAAGGAGCTCCATGTACCCCAAATCAACTCGAGATGAGGCCCGATTCCCCTGCCTTGACTCCAGAGCCATCCCCCGATTCCCCAGCAACACGACCAGTGGCTTGACTTCCTTTAGGCAACTCCAGAGGTTCCCCGAGAACAACGTGCCAAGCCTAGAGGAATACCAAAGTTCAGCAGAGCAACTCGAGGAATGCTCCGTGGACGCCAAATTGCCTAGAGATGAGAGCTGATTGCCTGGCTTAGACTCAAGACGTATGCCAATTTCCACAAGCCCCTCAAGAGGAGGCTTCTCTCAGCAGTAGGTGTGAGGGAGGGACCCTGAGTTTGCTGCTCAAGTGGAATATACACCGAGAAGCCATGACTCGAAAGGAGGCCGGGTTTCCTTGCAGTGGCTTGAATACAGGCTCCTCTTTCATCTCACAAAGTGTGAAGGGATGTCTGAATCCCCTGTGGAGTCCCTAGAGAAAGCCCTAGGTCCCGACTCCTTTCGACGGAATGCCTCACATGCCTTTGACACCTCGAGAGGCACGCAGAGTTCACTGCTTCAAAAGGTGACGATGCCTGACTCTTCTTGAACATTGACAGGAATCCCAATATCCCTGTGGCTACTGGAAAGGGACCCTGGGTCTCACGCCTCACCTTGAGAAGAGTCCCTTTGGCCCTGCCAAGCCTCGCAGATATTCCTGATGTGTCCCTCGTAACTCAACAGGAGTCCTTACGTCGCTGGACAAACACGAGTGTTGAAGGGCCATCCCCGCCGTAACTCGAGAATATAACCCAGGTCCCCGCCGCAACTCGAGAAAAACCATAAGACTTCCCCTCAAAGCGAGATGAGGCCCGATTCCCCTGCACTGCATGCAGAGCAATCCCGTGATCCCCATGAAACATGTAAGGAGCCTCGACTTGCTTGATGGATCTCGAGACAATCCGCAAGAACACTGTCACAAGTAGAGAGGGACCCTGAGGTCACACCAGCATCGTGAAGGAGCTCCATGTACCCCAATCAACTCGAGATGAGGCCCGATTCCCCTGCCTTGACTCCAGAGCCATCCCCCCGATCCCCAGCAAACACGACCAGTGGCTTGACTTCCTTTAGGCAACTCCAGAGGTTCCCCGAGAAAAACGTGCCAAGCCTAGAGGAATACCAGGTTCAGCAGAGCAACTCGAGGAATGCTCCGTGGACACCAAATTGCCTGGAGATGAGAGCTGATTGCCTGGCTTAGACTCAAGACGTATGCCAACTTTCCACAAGCCCCTCAAGAGGAGGCTTCTCTCAGCAGTAGGTGTGAGGGAGGGACCCTGAGTTTGCTGCTCAAGTGGAATATACACCGAGAAGCCCTGACTCGAAAGGAGGCCGGGTTTCCTTGCAGTGGCTTGAATACAGGCTCCTCTTTCATCTCACAAGGTGAAGGGATGTCTGAATCCCCTGTGGAGTCCCTAGAGAAAGCCCTAGGTCCCCGACTCCTTTCGACGGAATGCCTCACATGCCTTTGACACCTCGAGCGGCACGCAGAGTTCACTGCTTCAAAAGGTGACGATGCCTGACTCCTCTTGAACATTGACAGGAATCCCAATATCCCTGTGGCTACTGGAAAGGGACCTGGGTCTCCCGCCTCACCTCGAGAAGCGTCCCTTTGGCCCTGCCAAGCCTCGAAGAGATTCCTGAGGTGTCCCTCGTAACTCGACAGGAGTCCTGACGTCGCTGGACAAACACGAGTGTTGAAGGGCCATCCCCGTTGTAACTCGAGATTATACCCCAGGTCCCCACTGCAACTCGAGAAAAAACCATGAGACTTCCCCCTCAAAGCGAGATGAGGCCCGATTCCCCTGCACTGCATGCAGAGCAATCCCGTGATCCCCATGAAACATGTAAGGAGCCTCGACTTGCTTGATGGATCTCGAGACAATCCGCAAGAACACTGTCACAAGTATAGAGGGACCCTGAGGTCACACCAGCATCGTGAAGGAGCTCCATGTACCCCAAATCAACTCGAGATGAGACCCGATTCCCCTGCACTGACTCCAGAGCCATCCCCCGTTACCCAGGAAAACACGACCAGTGGCTTGACTTCCTTTAGGCAATCCAGAGGTTCCCCGAGAACAACGTGTGCCAAGCCTAGAGGAATACCAAGTTCAGCAGAGCAACTCGAGGAATGCTCCGTGGACCCCAAATTGCCTGGAGATGAGAGCTGATTGCCTGGCTTAGACTCAAGACGTATGCCAACTTTCCACAAGCCCCTCAAGAGGAGGCTTCTCTCAGCAGTAGGTGTGAGGGAGGGACCCTGAGTTTGCTGCATCAAGTGAAATATACACCGAGAAGCCCTGACTCGAAAGGAGGCGGGTTTCCTTGCAGTGGCTTGAATACAGGCTCCTCTTTCATCTCACAAGGTGAAGGGATGTCTGAATCCCCTGTGGAGTCCCTAGAGAAAGCCCTAGGTCCCCACTCCTTTCGATGGAATGCCTCACATGCCTTTGACACCTCGAGCGGCACGCAGAGTTCACTGCTTCAAAAGGTGACGATGCCTGACTCTCTTGAACATTGACAGGAATCCCAATATCCCTGTGGCTACTGGAAAGGGACCCTGGGTCTCCCGCCTCACCTTGAGAGAAGAGTCCCTTTGGCCCTGCCAAGCCTCGAAGAGATTCCTGAGGTGTCCCTCGTAACTCGACAGAAGTCCTGACGTCGCTGGACAAACACGAGTGTTGAAGGGCCATCCCCGCCGTAACTCGAGAGTATAACCCCAGGTCCCCGCCGCAACTCGAGAAAAACCATAAGACTTCACCCTCAAAGCGAGATGAGGCCGATTCCCCTGCACTGCATGCAGAGCAATCCCGTGATCCCCATGAAAACATGTAAGGAGCCTCGACTTGCTTGATGGATCTCGAGACAATCCGCAAGAACACTGTCACAACTAGAGAGGGACAGTGAGGTCACACCAGCATCGCGAAGGAGCTCCATGTACCCCAAATCAACTCGAGATGAGGCCCGATTCCCCTGTCTTGACTCCAGAGCCATCCCCCGATTCCCAGCAAACACGACCAGTGGCTTGACTTCCTTTAGGCAACTCCAGAGGTTCCCCGAGAAAAACGTGCCAAGCCTAGAGGAACACCAAGTTCAGCAGAGCAACTCGAGGAATGCTCCGTGGACCCCAAATTGCCTGGAGATGAGAGCTGATTGCCTGGCTTAGACTCAAGACGTATGCAAACTTTCCACAAGCCCCTCAAGAGGAGGCTTCTCTCAGCAGTAGGTGTGAGGGAGGGACCCTGAGTTTGCTGCTTTAAGTGGAATATACACCGAGAAGCCCTGACTCGAAAGGAGGCCGGGTTTCCTTGCAGTGGCTTGAATACAGGCTCCTCTTTCATCTCACAAGGTGAAGGGATGTCTGAATCCCCTGTGGAGTCCCTAGAGAAAGCCCTAGGTCCCCGACTCCTTTCGACGGAATGCCTCACATGCCTTTGACACCTCGAGCGGCACGCAGAGTTCACTGCTTCAAAAGGTGACGATGCCTGACTCCTCTTGAACATTGACAGGAATCCCAATATCCCTGTGGCTACTGGAAAGGGACCCTGGGTCTCCCGCCTCACCTTCGAGAAGCGTCCCTTTGGCCCTGCCAAGCCTCGAAGAGATTCCTGAGGTGTCCTCGTAACTCGACAGGAGTCCTGACGTCGCTGGACAAACACGAGTGTTGAAGGGCCATCCCCGCCGTAACTCGAGAATATACCCCAGGTCCCCACCGCAACTCGAGAAAAACCATGAGACTTCCCCTCAAAGCGAGATGAGGCCCGATTCCCCTGCACTGCATGCAGAGCAATCCCGTGATCCCCATGAAACATGTAAGGAGCCTCGACTTGCTTGATGGATCTCGAGACAATCCGCAAGAACACTGTCACAAGTAGAGAGGGACCCTGAGGTCACACCAGCATCGAAGGAGCTCCATGTACCCCAAATCAACTCGAGATGAGGCCCGATTCCCCTGCCTTGACTCCAGAGCCATCCCCCGTTCCCAGCAAACACGACCAGTGGCTTGACTTCCTTTAGGCAACTCCAGAGGTTCCCCGAGAACAACGTGCCAAGCCTAGAGGAATACCAAGTTCAGCAGAGCAACTCGAGGAATGTTCCGTGGACCCCAAATTGCCTAGAGATGAGAGAGAGCTGATTGCCTGGCTTAGACTCAAGACGTATGCCAATTTCCACAAGCCCCTCAAGAGGAGGCTTCTCTCAGCAGTAGGTGTGAGGGAGGGACCCTGAGTTTGCTGATCAAGCTGAATATACACCGAGAAGCCATGACTCGAAAGGAGGCCGGGTTTCCTTGCAGTGGCTTGAATACAGGCTCCTCTTTCATCTCACAAGGTGAAGGGATGACTGAATCCCCTGTGGAGTCCCTAGAGAAAGCCCTAGGTCCCCGACTCCTTTCGACGGAATGCCTCACATGCCTTTGACACCTCGAGCGGCACGCAGAGTTCACTGCTTCAAAAGGTGACGATGCCTGACTCCTCTTGAACATTGACAGGAATCCCAATATCCCTGTGGCTACTGGAAAGGGACCTGGGTCTCCCGCCTCACCTCGAGAAGCGTCCCTTTGGCCCTGCCAAGCCTCGAAGAGATTCCTGAGGTGTCCCTCGTAACTCGACAGGAGTCCTGACGTCGCTGGACAAACACGAGTGTTGAAGGGCCATCCCCGCCGTAACTCGAGAATATACCCAGGTCCCCGCCGCAACTCGAGAAAAAAGCCATGAGACTTCCCCTCAAAGCGAGATGAGGCCCGATTCCCCTGCACTGCATGCAGAGCAATCCCGTGATCCCCCCATGAAACATGTAAGGAGCCTCGACTTTTTGATGGATCTCGAGACAATCCGCAAGAACACTGTCACAAGTAGAGAGGGACCCTGAGGTCACACCAGCATCGTGAAGGAGCTCCATGTACCCCAAATCAACTCGAGATGAGGCCCGATTCCCCTGCCTTGACTCCAGAGCCATCCCCCGATTCCCAGCAAACACGACCAGTGGCTTGACTTCCTTTAGGCAACTCCAGAGGTTCCCCGAGAACAACGTGCCAAGCCTAGAGGAACACCAAGTTCAGCAGAGCAACTCGACGAATGCTCCGTGGACCCCAAATTGCCTGGAGATGAGAGCTGATTGCCTGGCTTAGACTCAAGACGTATGCAAACTTTCCACAAGCCCCTCAAGAGGAGGCTTCTCTCAGCAGTAGGTGTGAGGGAGGGACCCTGAGTTTGCTGCTTCAAGTGGAATATACACCGAGAAGCCCTGACTCGAAAGGAGGCCGGGTTTCCTTGCAGTGGCTTGAATACAGGCTCCTCTTTCATCTCACAAGGTGAAGGGATGTCTGAATCCCCTGTGGAGTCCCTAGAGAAAGCCCTAGGTCCCACTCCTTTCGACGGAATGCCTCACATGCCTTTGACACCTCGAGGGCACGCAGAGTTCACTGCTTCAAAAGGTGACGATGCCTGACTCCTCTTGAACATTGACAGGAATCCCAATATCCCTGTGGCTACTGGAAAGGGACCCTGGGTCTCCCGCCTCACTTCGAGAAGCGTCCCTTTGGCCCTGCCAAGCCTCGCAGAGATTTCCTGAGGTGTCCCTCGTAACTCGACAGGAGTCCTGACGTCGCTGGACAAACACGAGTGTTGAAGGGCCATCCCCGCCGTAACTCGAGATTATAACCCAGGTCCCCACCGCAACTCGAGAAAAACCATAAGACTTCCCCCTCAAAGCGAGATGAGGCCCGATTCCCCTGCACTGCATGCAGAGCAATCCCGTGATCCCCATGAAACATGTAAGGAGTCTCGACTTGCTTGATGGATCTCGAGACAATCCGCAAGAACACTGTCACAAGTAGAGAGGGACCCTGAGTTCACACCAGCATCGTGAAGGAGCTCCATGTACCCCAAATCAACTCGAGATGAGGCCCGATTCCCTGCACTGACTCCAGAGCCATCCCCCGTTCCCAGCAAACACGACCAGTGGCTTGACTTCCTTTAGGCAACTCCAGAGGCTCCCCGAGAACAACGTGCCAAGCCTAGAGGAACACCAAGTTCAGCAGAGCAACTCGAGAATGCTCCGTGGACCCAAATTGCCTGGAGATGAGAGCTGATTGCCTGGCTTAGACTCAAGACGTATGCCAACTTTCCACAAGCCCCTCAAGAGGAGGCTTCTCTCAGCAGTAGGTGTGAGGGAGGGACCCTGAGTTTGCTGCTTTAAGTGGAATATACACCGAGAAGCCCTGACTCGAAAGGAGGCCGGGTTTCCTTGCAGTGGCTTGAATACAGGCTCCTCTTTCATCTCACAAGGTGAAGGGATGTCTGAATCCCCTGTGGAGTCCCTAGAGAAAGCCCTAGGTCCCGACTCCTTTCGACGGAATGCCTCACATGCCTTTGACACCTCGAGCGGCACGCAGAGTTCACTGCTTCAAAAGGTGACGATGCCTGACTCCTCTTGAACATTGACAGGAATCCCAATATCCCTGTGGCTACTGGAAAGGGACCCTGGGTCTCCCGCCTCACCTTGAGAAGCGTCCCTTTGGCCCTGCCAAGCCTCGAAGAGATCCTGAGGTGTCCTCGTAACTCGACAGAGTCCTGACGTCGCTGGACAAACACGAGTTTGAAGGGCCATCCCCCGTAACTCGAGATATACCCCAGGTCCCCACTGCAACTCGAGAAAAACCATGAGACTTCCCCCTCAAAGCGAGATGAGGCCCGATTCCCCTGCACTGCATGCAGAGCAATCCCGTGATCCCCATGAAACATGTAAGGAGCCTCGACTTGCTTGATGGATCTCGAGACAATCCGCAAGAACACTGTCACAAGTAGAGAGGGACCCTGATGTCACACCAGCATCGTCGAAGGAGCTCCATGTACCCCAAATCAACTCGAGATGAGGCCCGATTCCCCTGCCTTGACTCCAGAGCCATCCCCCGTTACCCAGGAAAACACGACCAGTGGCTTGACTTCCTTTAGGCAACTCCAGAAGGTTCCCCGAGAACAACGTGCCAAGCCTAGAGGAATACCAAGTTCAGCAGAGCAACTCGAGGAATGCTCCGTGGACCCCAAATTGCCTGAGATGAGAGCTGATTGCCTGGCTTAGACTCAAGACGTATGCCAACTTTCCACAAGCCCCTCAAGAGGAGGCTTCTCTCAGCAGTAGGTGTGAGGGAGGGACCCTGAGTTTGCTGCATTAAGTGAAATATACACCGAGAAGCCCTGACTCGAAAGGAGGCCGGGTTTCCTTGCAGTGGCTTGAATACAGGCTCCTCTTTCATCTCACAAGGTGAAGGGATGTCTGAATCCCCTGTGGAGTCCCTAGAGAAAGCCCTAGGTCCCCAACTCCTTTCGACGGAATGCCTCACATGCCTTTGACACCTCGAGCGGCACGCAGAGTTCACTGCTTCAAAAGGTGACGATGCCTGACTCCTCTTGAACATTGACAGGAATCCCAATATCCCTGTGTCTACTGGAAAGGGACCTGGGTCTCCCGCCTCACCTCGAGAAGCATCCCTTTGGCCCTGCCAAGCCTCGAAGAGATTCCTGAGGTGTCCCTCGTAAACTCGACAGGAGTCCTGACGTCGCTGGACAAACACGAGTTTGAAGGGCCATCCCCGCCGTAACTCGAGAATATACCCCAGGTCCCCGCCGCAACTCGAGAAAAACCATAAGACTTCCCCCTCAAAGCGAGATGAGGCCCGATTCCCCTGCACTGCATGCAGAGCAATCCCGTGATCCCCATGAAACATGTAAGGAGCCTCGACTTTTTGATGGATCTCGAGACAATCCGCAAGAACACTGTCACAATTATAGAGAGGGACCCTGAGGTCACACCAGCATCGTGAAGGAGCTCCATGTACCCCAAATCAACTCGAGATGAGGCCCGATTCCCCTGTTATACTCCAGAGCCATCCCCCGATCCCCAGCAAACACGACCAGTGGCTTGACTTCCTTTAGGCAACTCCAGAGGTTCCCCGAGAAAAACGTGCCAAGCCTAGAGGAACACCAAGTTCAGCAGAGCAACTCGAGAATGCTCCGTGGACCCCAATTTCCTGGAGATGAGAGCTGATTGCCTGGCTTAGACTCAAGACGTATGCAAACTTTCCACAAGCCCCTCAAGAGGAGGCTTCTCTCAGCAGTAGGTGTGAGAGGAGGGACCCTGAGTTTGCTGCTTTAAGTGGAATATACACCGAGAAGCCCTGACTCGAAAGGAGGCCGGGTTTCCTTGCAGTGGCTTGAATACAGGCTCCTCTTTCATCTCACAAGGTGAAGGGATGTCTGAGTCCCCTGTGGAGTCCCCTAGAGAAAGCCCTAGGTCCCACACTCCTTTCGACGGAATGCCTCACATGCCTTTGACACCTCTAGCGGCACGCAGAGTTCACTGCTTCAAAAGGTGACGATGCCTGACTCCTCTTGAACATTGACAGGAATCCCAATATCCCTGTGGCTACTGGTAAGGGACCCTGGGTCTCCCGCCTCACTTCGAGAAGCGTCCCTTTGGCCCTGCCAAGCCGCGAAGAGTTCCCTGAGGTGTCACTCGCAAACTCGACAGCAGTCCTGACGTCGCTGGACAAACACGAGCTGTTGAAGGGCCATCCCCGTTGTAACTCGAGATTATACCCCAGGTCCCCACTGCAACTCGAGAAAAACCATGAGACTTCCCCCTCAAAGAGAGATGAGGCCCGATTCCCCTGCACTGCATGCAGAGCAATCCCGTGATACCCATGAAACATGTAAGGAGTCTCGACTTGCTTGATGGATCTCGAGACAATCCGCAAGAACACTGTCACAAGTATAGAGGGACCCTGATGTCATACCAGCGTCGTGAAGGATCTCCATGTACCCCAAATCCACTCGAGGTGAGACCCGATTCCCCTGCACTGACTCCAGAGCCATCCCCCGTTACCCAGGAAAAACGACAAGTGGCTTGACTTCCTTTAGGCAATTCCAGAAGCTCCCCGAGAACAGCGTGTCAAGCCTAGAGGAAAACCAAGTTCAGCAGAGCAAATCGAAGAATGCTCCGTGGACCCCAAGTTCTCTGGAGATGAGAGCTGATTGCCTGGCGTAGACTCAAGACGTATGCCAACTTTCCACAAGCCCCTCAACAGGAGGCTTCTCTCAGCAGTAGGTGTGAGGGAGGGACCCTGAGTTTGCTGCATTATGTGAAATATACACCGAGAGGCCTGACTCGAAAGGTGGACGGGTTTCCTTGCAGTGGCTTGAATACAGTCTCCTCTTTCATCTCACAAGGTGAATGGATGTCTGAATCCCCTGTGGAGTCCCTAGAGAAAGCCCTAGGTCCCCAACTCCTTGCAACGGAATACCTTACATGCTTTTGACACATCGAGCGGCACGAAGAGTTCACTGCTTCAAAAGCTGACGATGCCTGACTCCTCTTGAACATTGACAGGAATCCCAATATCCCTGTGTCTCCTGGAAAGAGACACTCGGTCTCCCGCCTCAACTCGAGAATTGTCCCTTTGGCCCTGCCAAGCCTCGAAGAGATTCCTGAGGTGTCCCCTTGAAACTCGACAGAAGTCCTGACGTCACTGGACAAATACGAGTGTTGAAGGGCCATCCCTGCCGTAACTCGAGAATATGCTCCAGGTCCCCGCCGCAACTCGAGAAAAACCAAGAGACTTCCCCCTTAACACGAAATAAGGCACGATTCCCCTGCCCTGCATGCAGAGCAATCCCATGATCCCCATAAAACACTTATGGAGCCCCGACATGCTTGATGGATCTCGAGACAATCCGCAAGAACCCTGTCACAAGTAGAGAGGGACACTGAGGTCACACCAGCATCGCGAAGGAGCTCCATGTACACCAAATCAACTCGAGATGAGGCCCGATTCCCCTGCCCTGACTCCAGAGCCATCCCCCCCTACCCAGAAAACACGACCAGTGGCTTGACTTCATTTAGGCCACTCCAGAAGTACCCGAGAACAACGTGCCAAGCCTAGAGGAATCCCAAATTCAGGAGAGCAACTCGAGGATTGCTCCGTGGACCACAAATTGCCTGCCGTTGAGAGCTGATTGCATGGCTTAGAATCAAGTCGTATGACAGCTTTCCACAAGTCCCTCAAGGGTAGACTTCTCTCAGCAGTAGATGTGACGGAGGGACCCTGAGTTTGCTGCCTCAAGGGGAATATAAACCGAGAAGCCCAGACTCGAAAGGAGGTCGGGTTCCTTGAAGTGGCTTGAATACAGGCTCCTCTTTCATCTCACAAGGTGAAGGGATGTCTGAGTCTCCTGTGGAGTCCCTATAGAAAGCCCTAGGTTCCCGAATCCTTTCGACGGAATGCATCACATGCCTTTGACACCTCGAGCGGCACGCAGAGTTCACTGCTTCAAAAGGTGACGATGCCTGACTCCTCTTGAACATTGACAGGAATCAAAACACCCATGGGTCTACTGGAAAGGGACCCTGGGTCTCCCGCCTCACCACGAGAAGCATCCCTTTGGCCCTGCCAAGCCTCGAAGAGATTCCGGAGGTGTCCCTCGTAACTCAACAGGAGTCCTGGCGTCGCTGGACAAACACGATTGTTGAAGGTCCATCCCCCCCATAACTCGAGAATATACCCCAGGTCCCCACTGCAACTCGAGAAAAACCATGAGACTTCCCCCTCAAAGCGAGAAGAGCCCCGATTCCCCTGCACTGCATGCAGAGCAATCCCGTGATCCCCATGAAACATGTAAGGATCCTCGACTTGCTAGATGGATTTCGAGACAATCCTCAAGAACACTGTCCCAATTAGAGAGGGACACTGAGGTCACACCAGCATCCCGAAGGAGCTCCATGTACACCAAATCAACAGGAGATGAGGCTCGATTCCCATGCCTTGACTCCAGAGCCAACCCCCGACCCCCAGCAAACACGACCATTGGCTTGACTTAGTTTAGGCAACTCCAGAGGTTCCCCGAGAACAACGTGCCAAGCCTAGAGGAATACCAAGTTCAGCAGAGCACCTCGAGGAAAGCTCCGTGGATCGCAAATTGCCTGGAGTTGAGAGCTGATTGCCTGGCTTAGACTCAAGACGTATGCCAACTTTCCACAAGCCCCTCAAGGAGAGGCTTCTGTCAGCAGTAGGTGTGAGGGAGGGACCCTGAGTTTGCTGCCTCAAGGAATATACACCGAGAAGCCCTGATTCGAAAGGAGGCCGAGTTTCCTTGCAGTGGCTTGAATACAGGCTCCTCTTTCATCTCACAAGGTGAAGGGATGTCTGAGTCCCCTGTGGAGTCCCTAGAGAAAGCCCTAGGTCCCCGACTCCTTTTGGTGGAATGCCTCACATGCCTCTGACACCTTGAGCAGAACACAGAGTTCACGGCTTCAAAATGTGACGATGCCTGACTGCTCTTGAACAATGACAGGAATCCCAATATCCTTTGGCTACTGTAAAGGGACCCTGCGTCTCCAGCCTCTCCTCAAGAAGCATTCCTTTGGCCCTGCCAAGCCACGAAGAGATTTCTGAACTATCCCTCATAACTCGATAGGAGTCCTGAAGTCACTGGACAAACACGAGTGTTAAAATGCCTTCCCCGCCGTAGCATGAGAATATACCCCAGGTCCCCACCCCAACTCGAGAAAAAAAATGAGACTTCCCCATCAAAGCGAGAGGAGGCCCGATTCCTCTGCACTACATGCAGAGCAATCCCGTGATCCCATGAAACATGTAAGGAGCCTCGACTTGCTTGATGGATCTCGAGAGGGTCCGCAAGAACACTGTCACAAGTAGATAGGGACCCTGAGGTCACACCAGCATCCCGAAGGAGCTCCGTGTACCCCAAATCAACTCGAGATGAGGCCCGATTCCCCTGCCTTGTCTCCAGCGCCATCCCCCGTTACCCAGAAAACACGATTAGTGGCTTGACTTCCTTTAGGCAACTCCAGAGGTTCCCCGAGAACAACGTGCCAAACCTAGAGGAATCCCAAGTTCAGCAGAGCAACTCGAGGAATGTTCCGTGGGCCCCCAAATTGCCTGGAGATGAGAGCTGATTGCCTGGCTTAGACTCAAGACGTATGCCAACTTTTCACAAGACCCTCAGGAGGAGGCTTCTCTCAGCAGTAGGTGTGAGGGAGGGACCCTCAATTTGCTGCCTCAAGTGGAATATATACTGAGAAGCCCTGACTCGAAAGGAGGGCGTGTTTTCTTGCGGGGGCTTGAATACAGTCTCCTCTTTCATCTCACAAGGTGAACGGATGTCTGAACCCCTGTGGAGTCCCTAGAGAAAGCCCTATATCCCCGACTCCTTTCGAGGGAATTCCTCACATGCCTTTGACACCTCGAGCGGCACGCAGAGTTCACTGCTTCAAAATGTGACGATGCCTGACTGCTCTTGAACATTGACAGGAATCCCAATATTCCTGTGGCTACTGGAAAGGGACACTGGGTCTCCAGCCTCACCTCGAGAAGCGTCCCTTTGGCCCTGCAAACCCTAGAAGAGATTCCTGAGGTGTCCCGCATAACTCGACAGGAGTCCTGACTTCGCTGGACAAACACTAGTGCTGAAGGGCCATCCCCGCCTTAACTCGAGGATATAACCCAGGTCCCCACCGCAACTAGAGAAAAACCATGAGACTTCCCCCTCAAAGCGAGATGAGGCACGATTCCCCTGCACTGCATGCAGAGCAACACCGTGATCACCATGAAACATGTAAGGAGCCTCGACTTGCTTGATGGATCTCGAGACAATCCTCAAGAACGCTGTGACAACTAGAGAGGGACAGTGAGGTCACACCAGCATCGCGAAGGAGCTCCATGTACCTCAAATCAACTAGAGATGAGGACCAATTCCCCTGACTTAACTCTGCAGCAATCCCCCGATTCCCATCAAACACGACCAGTGGCTTGACTTCCTTTATGCACCTCCAGAGGTTCCCCGAAAACAACGTGCCAAGCCTAGAGTAACACCAAGTTCAGCAGAGTAACTCGAGGAATGCTCCGTGGACCCCAAATTGCCTAGAGATGAGAGCTGATTGCCTGGCTTAGAATCAAGACGTATGGAAACTTTCCACAATCCCCTCCAGAGTAGGCTTCTCTCAGCAGTATGTGTGAAGGAAGGACCCTGAGTTTGCTGCTTCAAGTGGAATATACACCGAGAAGCCCTGACTCGAAAGGAGGCCGGGTTTGCATGCAGTGGCTTGAATACCGGCTCCTCTTTCATCTCACAAAGTGAAGGGATGTCTGAATCCCCTCTGGAGTTCCTAGAGAAAGCCCTAGGTCCCCGACTCCTTTCGATGGAATGCCTCACATGCCTTTGAAACCTCGAGCGGCACGCAGAGTTCACTGCTTCAAAAGGTGACGATGCCTGACTCTTCTTGAACATTGACAAGAATCCCAATATCCCTGTGGCTCCTGGAAAGGGACCCTGGGTCTCACGCCTCACCTTGAGAAGAGTCCCTTTGGCCCTGCCAAGCCTCGCAGATATTCCTGATGTGTTCCTCGTAACTCAACAAGAGTCCTTACGTCGCTGGACAAACACGAGTGTTGAAGGGCCATCCCCCACGTAACTCGAGAATATAACCCAGGTCCCCACCGCAACTCGAGAAAAGCCATAAGACTTCACCCTCAAAGCGAGATGAGGCCCGATTCCCCTGCACTGCATGCAGAGCAATGCCGTGATCCCCATGAAAAATGTATGGGACCTCGACTTGCCTGATGGATCTCGAGACAATCCGCAAGAACACTGTCACAACTAGAGAAGGGCACTGAGGTCACACCAGCATCGCGATGGAGCTCCATGTACCCCAAATCAACACGAGATTAGGCCCGATTCCCTTGCCTTGACTCCAGAGCCATCCCCCAATTCCCAGCAAACACAACCAGTGGCTTGACTTCCTTTAGGCAACTCCAGAGATTCCCCGAGAACAACGTGCCAATCCTAGAGGAATACCTTGTTCAGCAGAGCATCTCGAAGAATGTTCCGTGGACGCCAAATTGCCTAGAGATGAGAGCTGATTGCCTGACTTAGACTCAAGACGTATGCCAATTTCCAACAAGCCCCTCAAGAGGAGGCTTCTCTCAGCAGTAGTTGTGAGGGAGGGACCCTGAGTTTGCTGACTCAAGCTTAATATACACGGAGAAGCCATGACTCGAAAGGAGGCCGGTTTTCCCTTCAGTGGCTTGAATACAGACTCCTCTTTCATCTCACAAGGTGAAGGGATGACTGAATCCCCTGTGGAGTCCCTAGAGAAAGCACTAGGTCCCGACTCCTTTCGACGGAATGTCTCACATGCCTTTGACACCTCGAGCGGCACACAGAGTTCACTGCTTCAAAAGTGACGATGCCTGACTCCTCTTGAACATTGACAGGAATCCCAATATCCCTGTGGCTAATGTAAAGGTACCCTGGGTTTCCCTCCTCACCTCGAGAAGCGTCGCTTTGGCCCTGCCAAGCCTCGAAGAGATTCCTGAGGTGTCCCTCGTAACTCGACAGGAGTCCTGACGTCGCTGGACAAACATGAGTGTTGAAGGGCCATCCCCGACGTACGTCGAGAATATACCACAGGTTCCCGCCGCAACTCGAGAAAAACCATGAGACTTCCCTCTCAAAGCGAGATGAGCCGATTCCCCTGCACTGCATGCAGAGCAATCCCGTGATTCCCAAGAATCATGTAAGGAGCCTCGACGTGCTTGATGGATCTCGAGACAATTCGCAAGAACACTGTCAAAAGTAGAGAGGGACCCTGAGGTCACACCAGCATCACGAAGTAGCTCCATGTACCCCAAATCAACTCGAGATGAGGCCCGATTCCCCTGCCTTGACTCCAGAGCCATCCCGCGTTCCCTATCACACACGACCAGTGGCTTGACTTCCTTTAGGCAACTCCAGAGGTTCCCCGAGAATAACGTGCCAAACCTAGAGGAATACCTTGTTCAGCAGAGCATCACGAGGAATGTTCCATGGACGCCAAATTGCCTAGAGATGAGAGCTGATTGCCTGACTTAGACTCAAGACGTATGCCAATTTCCAACAAGCCCCTCAAGAGGAGGCTTCTCTCAGCAGTAGGTGTGAGGGAGGGACCCTGAGTTTGCTGTCTCAAGCTGAATATACACTGAAAAGCCATGACTCGAAAGGAGGCCGGGTTTCCTTGCAGTGTCTTGAATACAGGCTCCTCTTTTATCTCACAATGTGAAGGGATGACTGAATCCCCTGTGGAGTCCCTAGAGAAAGCACTAGGTCACCTACTTTTCGACGGAATGCCTCACATGCCTTTGACACCTCGAGAGGCACGCAGAGTTCACTGCTTTAAAAGGTGACGATGCCTGACTCTTCTTGAACATTTGCAGGAATGCCAATATCCCTGGCTACTGGAAGGGAGCCTGGGTCTCACGCCTCACCTTGAGAAGAGACCCTTTGGCCCTGCCAAGCCTCGCAGATATTCCTGATGTGTCCCTCGTAACTCAACAGGAGTCCTTACGTCGCTGGACAAACACGAGTTTTGAAGGGCCATCCCCGCCGTAACTAGAGAGAGTATAACCCAGGTCCCCGCCGCAACTCGAGAAAAGCCATAAGACTTCACCCTCAAAGCGAGATGAGGCCCGATTCCCCTGCACTGCATGCCGAGCAATCCCGTGATCCCCATGAAACATGTAAGGAGACTCGACTTTTTTGATGGATCTCGAGACAATCCGCAGGAACACTGTCACAATTATAGAGGGGACCCTGAGTTCACAACGGCATCGTGATGGAGATCCATGTACCCCAAATC
The DNA here is from genome assembly GCA_020976825.1 of Odocoileus hemionus. Classification (NCBI taxonomy): domain Eukaryota; kingdom Metazoa; phylum Chordata; class Mammalia; order Artiodactyla; family Cervidae; genus Odocoileus; species Odocoileus hemionus. The sequence goes on along the minus strand of JAJLRB010001210.1, from coordinate 235 downwards.
AACTCGAGATGAGGCCCGATTCCTCTGTCTATACTCCAGAGCCATCCCCAGATCCCCAGCAAACACGACCCGTGGTTTGAGTTCCTTTAGGCAACTCCAGATTTTCCCCGAGAAAAACGTGCCAAGCCTAGAGGAACACCAGGTTCAGCAGAGCAACTCGACGAATGCTCCGTGGACACCAAATTTCCTGGAGATGAGAGCTGATTGCCTGGCTTAGACTCAAGACCTATGCAAA